>KK500213.1:36981-132058 GCA_000688715.1 Glossina pallidipes | reverse complement strand
ATGCAGCTTTCCTTGGAGGAACTGCCGTCAAGCAAATGTCATCACTAGAAGGAACAGTAGGGATTGCGGCTAGGGGGTTATTAGATGGAGAGAATATTGAGGGGGTTACCACACTTGCACGAGCAGCTTGAGTGACCTGCCGTGTTTGTTGACTAGTGTTCACACTCGAACAGCAAGGGGGAGAAGAAGACTTATTTTGCTCCTTATTATTTTTATTTTTAGGCGATGGCGTCTGATTAGAACGAGCGACGGCGCTGGGAGGAGATTCCCTTGCCACCTCAGCATAGCTGAAAACAGACGGACTTGCCGACTTGTTTGTAACAATTTTGTTACCGACCAAATCGACAGTATGGGAAACGATGACTTTCGACGTGGAGTTAGAAGGACCACTAACTTGTATAAGCGAGTCAGGTTTAGAGGGGATGAGAGGTGACGTCCCTACGCTACGAGTTGCTATTTTGGAGGCCTGGGAAGGAGATGAGTGCTCAATGTAGCGACACTCATTAAACCTAGACTTAATTTCCTCGAACATATCCCACTTGGAGCCGAGATTTTTACTTAATTTTATCCAAGAGCAATTCAAGAATGCGACCACAGGCAACAAGAAATACAGTTTGGATAAGCTGCTCGATGAGTTAGAAAATCACCCATGAGCCTGCCACATAAGTGGGTTATGAAGGAGTTTAAACTTTTAAATCATCTAAATTATTCAGGATTCTTAGAGGATGTAGTCCGCACCTTGGTCCTACAGAAAAACATATTTGCCAATGATAAAAGTGAGGAAAAATATTAGCCATCGCAAAGCAAATTAAAGACCAAGGAGCCACGAGTCCGGATGGGTCTCTAACAGAGCTGTAAAGCAAGTCATTATAGCAAAAACTGCGACGTTTGTGGGTATATTCAATGAGTGCTTGAGAGAACGAATTTTTCCAGATAAGTGGAACTTCAACCACTGGTACTGTTGTCGGCGCCTAGCAATTCGCCAAATGAACCAATAGCATGCCGTCCTGTTTGTCCGCAAGACAAGATTTAAGTTTGGTTTGGTTATCGTAAGTATTTTAGATTTAGTGTAAGGAAGAGAGGACTACGACATAACAGACCATAAGATATAAAGCAAATCAAAAATTTTATCAATCGACAACACTCTTAACTGGTAGGAGATCGAAGTAACGATGGAACTGTATCTAGAACTCTAGTTTATTTATAACTTATTAATTCAAGATAATACTATTCTACTTTATTAATTTGATATATGCATGCGTTGCATATTTATTGCAATACTTTAAATCAGTAGCTTTATCTCAATTTAACGCAATTCTAGCTATTACCAAGCCCAATTAACTAATAGCCTGATTCAAGGTAACTTTAAAGATGACCTAGCTTGTAACTGCGCGCACTATAAGATGCTGTACATAAGGATAAGGTATACAATAAGAAATTTTAAAACTCCCTAGCGTTCGGTAAGCATTCGAAAATCGTTAATAATATACTATCTTGTAAAAAAACAACCTATGAAAGATCAATAAAAGTTAGTGAATTAAAAATAAAAATTCGATTTTCACTACATTATGTTTCCTTCTTCCATTACAGGCATCCAGAGTGCTAACAACGTTCTGTTGAAGTAAAGGTCTGGTCTGGTAATCAAATAAAGGATAGCCGCCAGAGCGGCTTATGTTAAGCCAGACTTTTCAGAGGCGCCCTTCGCCACTATCGCTACAGGGATGGACAGACAGCGACAAAATGTGTGAATGCCTTCGCTGACTTAGCTGGAAGGGTAGCCGGGTTAACAGTAATGATGGTAAATGGCCGCCGAGAAAACATGAAACATGAGTTGAAGGAACAAAAGGGCGGTTAAATCTCACGCATGAAAGGACTTAACCGAATATTAAAATCAAATCGGCAAGAGAACATCACCAAACGGAGAATTAAATACCAGAAGATAAAAAGCAAGTAGACGAAGAAGGTTGAAGGGCGAAAATCCGAGAAAATTCTAAAGAACATCAAGTAGGATTGGTCCGTAGTCTAAGCGCGCAGTTAACAGGCCAATCAAATTAGATTCGCGAATAAACCAGATGCAATAACGTACGAGTTAACTTACAGCGAAATTTAAAAAAAAAATTAAAAATGCTGGTCTGCGAACACTCGCCGAAAACGTTACGTAAATGCATAAATACAATAAAAAGAAGATAAGCTACTGAAACTTCATCGAAGTGTGTATACACAATTGTTGGAAAAAGCGCTGCATCAAAATGGCGGACACTGTGATGTCAAGATTGAAGACATGATGACGCGACAGCAGCAAATTATATAATATCAGCCATCAACATGAGCAGTCTGATTATGAAGGATGACGCGGCAGCGTCACTCAGTAAAGCAAGTGATGAAACTTTACAGATGCTTACACATGAGCGACATCGCTAAAAATTACAAAGGAGGACATAATAGACATAAGTGCTGTCTAAATTGCACTGAAGAAGGCCACTGGGCGAGAGAGTGCGCCAAACGTCCATGTCGTGACCCATGTGGTGAGGCCACATAACCATCACTTTACTTATAGAAGTTATCTTTTGGAGATGATGGCCTGCCTGTATCCGATTGTCCCCAATCTAATATGACAGAGCCATGATGCTATTATTACTGCTACTAATATTCAGCGCACTGCCTACAAAGCAAATTAGGAGACATCTAGCCATCGATCTATAATTCTATAAAGATTATCAGTATTACATAATGCTGTAAATATCCCGTCGTATAAAACAAGTGTCAAGAAGTATATCAACATACAGCTTGTATGCACTGAGAGAAATCCGGCAAAGCAGTTGGCATAACAAAGGCACAAAGTGCAAAGTTGTTTGATCAATTGCTGCTAAACAAAAAAATGAAAGAATAGCAATAACAATAATTATAAAATGAAAAACCACAATATAAGCAGCATCGATATGAACACCTCTAGCAGTAAACGTGGCAATAACAAAAACACTCTTTTTGAGTCGAAAACTATTAGTAACTATAAAAAACAAAAACCGCAAGTAGTAGCAATTACTGCTATATCAATAACAGGAATTTGAATGGTGGTATACCTAACAACTGCCATCGCCTGATAATCTACAATAATATTTGTGATATGGCTACAGCAGCTGATGGATTCATTCACTTATTGGTGTCCTAGTGGTGATTCCTGGACGCAAAGCTATCATTACTTCGCGATATGCTTCGCGTACCACTGCTGATACCATTAAACGCTTTATCCAATGTAAGTTACACAAAGAGACATTACTCTAGCTGGCCTAAGTCTGTTTATTGATTTACTTATTTTTATTTATTGACTTATTTCCTTACACATGAAACTCAACCAAAATAAATCGAAAGCCGGTTTCTATTGACTCCTATAAGAAAATCTCATACTAATTACTGTTAAAATCTTGTATAAAGTATTTAAGGAAAAGTAAAAAAAAAAAAAAAATAATTAAATAATAATTCATGTACAAATAAATATTATTATTATTATTATTATTGTAAATTTATCCAGAGAACAAATTCTAAGACTAAAGTCTTAAAGCACTAGTATCTAAGGCTTTCGGCTTTATTTTTTTTTTATTATATTATTATTATTATTATTATTATTATTATTATTATTATTATTATTATTATTATTACTATTACAGTACAAGATTAAACGACAAGACTAAACGGATTGAATAGCTCGTAATTTTTTTTTTACATTTACATTGACTCGTCTTAATGAGAGAAGAGGTTAGGGAGGTTAAGTTAAAGATTATCTCACCAAGTAATGTGGACGAATCGATAGTATCGTCTACTAACTTCATTAAGAAGGAAACACCGCGAATAAATCTACGTTTCTCAAGTGGCAGTAAGGTTAACAGAACCAACAAAGAATGCAAAGAAACAATCGGGTCCCAACCCAAATTCCTAAGGGCAAAAAGTAAAAGTTGCTTTTGAGTTGGTTCACTGAATCTACATGGCATCTATCGGAGGGAGACCATATATCCCAGGCATACTCAAGCACCGGTCTAACTAAGTACACGTGTCGCTTTTTTGTAATGTAAGGATTGTAAAGTCTTTGGACCACTTAATGAAACCAATCGCGGACCTAGCTTTACTTAAAGAGAGCTCAATGTACAAATTAAAACATAATATTTGGTCGAATAGAACCCCTGAATCTACGTTTTTCAACTTCAATGAAATAGTCAGTACTGAATAACTTCCTTCTTGAGAAAGAAAATTTCTTGCATTTTAAGAAGGTTTAACCCAACTTCAAGCTGATAAGAATGCGATTTAAACGAGAAGAAAGAAAACTGTTTAACATCGTCAGCGTACATTAAGATATGGCTGGATTTAACCACCGAGGTCATTAATGTACAAATTAAACAAAAGGGGTCCTAACCGGTTGCTTTAAGAGGCGGCAGACGTCACGGAAAATTCATCCGAGGTGATGAAGTTGAACAGAACCCTGAATGTTCTGTTATGCAGATAAGAGCTTATCCATTTCACTAAATAGAAAGGAAAGTCACATGCTCCAGCGTAACGGAAACGAGCGGTGCTTATTTGTAACTTTAGTATTACCAGAGGAGTCAGCGACAGAAGAAACGTTAACTTTCTTTGTACGTATGGCCGGAACACTCGAATGAAATGAGAAATGAGATTAAAGCGAAGACGAAGGTAAAATGCCTCACGGTACACTACGAGATTGATTTAATGCGTCTCAGATCCGGAATATAACCTTTTTTACAATTACACCACACAGTAAAAATTAGACATCTTTGCAAATAAAGGCTTACTTTCTGCAAGAATGGTGGTCCACAAGAAGTTTAAAAATTGAGTTACATGTTCAAAATTCAGCCCAGTTAATTTCTATATCAAATTGCTATTATGGACCAATTGTTTTCGTAAAATATTAAAACTTAAACAAACGCAATCATTATATACGTTAGGATCCAAAAATGGGCGTACGTGGTCCAAATTTTGTTGAGTTAACTTTGTATCAAATTGCTGTTATGATTTAGTTTTTGTATTATAATAACATATTCCCGTTAAGATTTTTCTGCCCTATAAATGTTGAGATGATCCAAATTTGGTACAGTTAAATTTTCTATATTAAATTGCCACTATAATCTGATTTTCAACATTAAACATTGAAAATTATATAAGAATAGGAGTTTTCGTTATACGAGAACGGGTTCATAAATTTCCACAGTCGGTCGAAAGTTTACACACCAATTTGGAATGTCGAAATACTATTACTTAGACATTTTTGTGCAAAAATTTTAAAAATTGCAATTTTTTCTGTAGAACTACTTTTCAAAATAGGGCGTTATGTAGGGAGTGGTCGAAAAAGTGGACCAATCGGGATCATTTTCAATAGCGTTCGTCCCTGTGTCAAAATACGTCAGTATATCAAATTATCTCAAACATTGCGACTGGTAGCTTGAACACAAATTTACATGGATAGACATCAGGCGGATAGACGAACAGACAGACAGGCGGGCAGACACGCCTAGATCAATTAAAAAAATGATTCTGAATCGATCAGCATATTAAAAGATGGATCTCTTTTAAGCCTTCCCGCGTGTTACATACGTCTGCATAATTTTAATATACCCTGTACTACAAGTTGTATAGTGTATAAAAGAAAGCAGAAACGAAAAAAATAAACTCCATACCGGAAATAACAAATTGTGTATCAAAACATTCTAATTTTATTTCTTAAAGTTGATACAGTATAGTTAAGTAATTCGTAGCGAATTAGTAGCGTTTCTACTCTGACGTACAAAAAAAGAATTTCTTACATAAAAAGAAGGACGATGGTCTGTTTATTGCTTGTGCAGCTTACGAGCATCCTTGTGGAGATCTCGGCATATCTCGTCTGCTATTGGGCGAAACACGATTTTCAGCTGCCTACACAAAACTTGTTGGCCTATCTGCCCCTTTGTAAAGGGTCTATATTAGTAATACTTTTATGGCGTGCCTTTAGTTGGCGAGTTAAGAAGTAAGGAAGTAGAGAGGTTAAATATTAGGCAAGGACTTGTGCGTCCCATATAGTAATCTCAGTGGAAACGTAGTGTTCACTTAGTAACCTTTCACTTTATTCTTGATATCTTGTTTGCGGAAAAGCACCCAGAATTTGTCTTTAGCCTCTATCTGGATTTTCCATCCTCAACCTCGGGATCTCTTGATACATTTTTGCATGAAAGAGGGCGTTCGAAAACTAATTTGCCTCGGCGGCAAACCGTTAGAAGGTTGGACAGATGTGCTGCGGGAGTGATCCATAGCTTAGCTCGACTTCAGATGTCTGCACTTTTTATTTTTGGTACCATGGACATCAGGAGCTTCTAAAGCAATCTTCCACCTCCGGTTTGACAGTGGGCAAATATAATTGTTTATCTACTGATTTTAGTAAAGCTGTACTATTTGGACACAGATCTATGGCAGATTGGATACACTCAACTGGCCGGAACTAACCCATTACTCACCAGACGCGGTCTGAATACTGGTTGTTTGCTTGGATGGAACAGACAATTCCTGAGCAGCGCTTCACTTCTCATAAAAATGTAAGACTGTGGTACTAAAGGTTTTGTTAAGTTTAAATTTTATAAGAGCACAGATATTAAAATGGTATAGTTTCGGAGCAGAAGCTATCAAGACGCCTATCCTAAAATCGAGTTTCCTACTAAAATCGTAGGAACCAAAGCACCACACCAGATGCTTAACATATGTATACATCTGACTGTTATATTAATGATTTAAAGAAAATCCATAAGTTCAAATTTAAAGCAAGAGACGGACCATATATCATGGTTTACAGCTTATTTGATGCAATCCAACACAAAGCCACAGACCATAAAAAACTTTTTGCTAGATAAGAATATGTTTGCTGACAAACAAAAAAAAAAGAACGACGAAGTTGCGAAAGATTACATACCCATAAGTTTCGATGGGCCCAGGTAGAAACTTTATCTTCTATTAAAAGTATCATATAGAGTGTTTCTCTAGAAAGCGCTACTGAATTGCGAATAAATTTGTATTATGGCAGTTTCCTTATGTAAGTTGATTCAAGCTAAGTTAACGAAGTCTTTTTTTTAAAAAAAAGAAGAAGTAAACAAAATAAAAATCTATACAATAGTAATGCACTTTGGAAGGTTTTGCACAGCGTTTGTAATAAATTATTAAAAAGATTAATATCACACCACCTCGAAAATGAAGTCAATTAAATTAAATATAAATTAAGTTGATTTTTAAAATTTTAGTGATTTTTCTTTTGACTTCAATAAATTTTAGGCATTTTTCTTTTGAGTTCAATAAACTGCGGTGACGCTGACCGAAAGAAAAGGTAGTATTTTTCTTTAGAACTTCTTCAAGAGAAGTTTTGAAGTATTTGAAGAAACAAAAGCAGTTGTTACGCACTTTTATGAAGATATTCATGCGAGATAAACATGCCATTGTCGTAAAGCGGATAATGAAATCCAATATACTTTTTATTAGTGCTTAGCTGGTTAATAGGGTATATAGTTGTATATGTGGTTTTTAAAGTGCGATGAAAATAAAGCATAAATGGAAATATACAATATGGGAAAAGATGTGATTAATTATTTTTGTTGACATTAAAAAAGCGTATTTTTGATCTTTAACTACATGCGACGTTGAAAAGCGCCTTTCGGTGAGAAAGATAGTGGATGATGTAAAAATTCCTATTTTTGAATGTAAACATGTAAAGATCATGAAGGTTGGTAAAAAAGGACCACGACAATTCTAAAAGTAAAAAAAAATGTGAAGTGGTAGTAACGAGAAAAAAGGTATAACAGATACGGAAAAATTATGGTATTAAATATAATGCGAATGATTAGCTATAATTTATCAACGAAAACGAAATAGCACGCGAGCTTACGGTAATATTTAGCGGAATACACTTAAAGCAATTAGCTGCACTTCAAATTTGCATTTTGGCTTTGAAGGCCGTGAATATTTTTTTTATTACACGTACGAAAAAGATATTGTTATTAAAAATTAGAAATAGAAAAAAAAATGTTTAACAAAAACACATAAACGTGTAATCGCAGACATTGACTTAACGGGCAAAAAAAAAAAATAAAACACGAAAAATGAGACAGTTAACCAACATTGCGATCATGGCACCTTTGACATGAGTTAATTTTTTTTCTACTTTTCTTACTTTTTGCTGTACACGTCAACTGGGCTAGTCGGTATAACAATGAATGCAACTCCAGCCCTGAATGACGTTTGGGTTGACGTTTCAGGCTTTAATGGAGAAGAAGAAAAACGAATTTAGGGAATTTCGATCATTTACTGGAATTGGCTGACGACCTGGCGAGTACTCGGCGTGAAATACACTATGTGAAGCTGTAACGAATCCACCCTGGAATAAAAGTTCAGCATCACAGCGCGAAAAACACTGCGTTGTGAGCAAGGTGGCTACTGGCGTCAGAATTTTCATGATGCGTCGGTTCTCTTTTACCATGTCTGTGTACAACTATTACACCCAGGAAACATCATCGGCGAAAACAGACTCCCCAGTAACTCGAACGGCAGATAACGGCAGAAACGATATAAGACCAAAACAGACAAATGGACAGTAAACCTACCGCTTATGGAAAATCGTTGGCACGAACAACAATACAACTCCCTAATGACAGCTCTTAATATACACTAGCAGAAGATAAAGTAGGTGGACCTAGACTGCTATTGGAAATGATTCAGTTGGCTGCTAAAATCAACCTACATAAAATAATGGTCATCACTCCTGTGCATACAGAGGCGGCAATTATATTTATTACAGAAAAATTGCCGGAAAGAATACAAGGGAATTATCGCCGAGTGCCGCATAAGACAAGCATCCAGTTAGCTGATGGAACAAAGGTTGCTCTTTCTGATGTTCAATGAAGTTGTCGAGCCTGACAACACTTCTTACGTCGTTCGTAATGGCGAAGTCACCCGAAGATGTAATTCTTGGTTCCCGTCACACGCCCATAAAAAATACAAATTGACAACACAGGACGTCCTACCATGAAACCCTACCCGATGGGAGTTTATAAAGATCCAGATTCATCCGATATAAATTTAAACCACATCCAGATCAGCTTTTAAATGGACGTAAAAAGGCAGCCGGCTTGTCGTTCAGGTGTAATCCTCCTGGAAGTTAACACAAATCGCTGACACAAATAACTCTTTACCGGAAGGAGAGCCGATTACGATAACTAATTAACTGCCGAAGTACTGCAACTTACACACTGATTGTAATAAAATCGAAAATCGTTCCGAACTTACCGTTGATAAACATGAGAAAGACTTCCGGATCCGAATGAAAAGTGAATGAATCAAGTGCCAACGTATTCGACCGCTCAACTCGCGAATCCGACAATGCAGGCAGAGAGATCGATTCATCTAGAAGTCCGTATAGATCTCCGACTATTGTAGCCAAAATTATAAGTCGAGCGTACACTTCCGCCATCTGGATCAATGATAAATATCTCAAATATATCCGTTGCTTAAGATTCAAGTAATATTGCATCTCCTGCGGGAGGCAGATTAAGCATTCTTTTGGTGGCAGTGAGACAGTAAAAATTAAGCGCCAATTTTAAAAATTTGATTTGCAGGGTGACAAAGTGCAAAACAATATAGTGATTTTTAAACCCCGAAAGCGGTTCAATTAAAAAATAAATAATAAATAGAGAAGAAAAAGAGTGAGAATATTAATCAAAAAAAAAATTAATTAATTAAAAATCGATAATTCCAGAAATTAGCGAAAGGTTGGAAGCGATTTTGCTTAACAACAAAGCCGAGAAGAGGAGCACGTGCAGCGAATAGATACTAAAAGGAACCATGTAAAGTCGGACCTGCCAAATAAGCGTGTGTAAACGACTACGTAAAACTTAGGTAAGACGTCATCCAAACGGGGCCAACACCACCTTTGAGCCCTATTGGAAGGGTTGCCAAGAGCCTCCTCTCGGGCGATTGATCCAGTATTGAGAATACGATATGGACATCCCTACGTAAGACTATAAGTACGCGTTGTCACAACGATGCGCACGCCAAGCATGTTTGCATTTCAATCTATGTGGGTGCTAAACGCAATTTATCTAGACAAGTGGGCCAATAGTGCTAACCCGGGCCTTACCCTAATTCGAAACAAGTTGGACGCAACCCCTCATACACAACTAATACACCAATATCTGAATTGAGTTAGAGCCTGGAGAACGATGCATGAAAAAAACATGTCTTCTTCAAATCGTTACGATCCGAAAGGGAATCGAAGACGGCAGTAGCTTTCCAGAGATTGAGGTGGGGAGGAGCCCAAAAGCCTGTGGCCCATAGCCAATTGTAACCGGCAATGGATAACTACCAGATTCTACGTGGGGTGGGATACCTGATGGCCGACGTACCTCAGTATCTACGCCGGGCAGCCTAATTCGTAGCAGTGAAAATGGTTGGCGAAATGTAAAGACCTCACCGGCATCTGAAGCACACATGCTTGTACCAGGATAAAAAATACAGACTAGACGTTACAGCGGAGAACATACGCACCATTACCCTCGTAGGTATAGGAAGATACGCCAAATCGTAGGACAGCGTTACGAACACGTCGGCCAGTCCCCAGCTATAACAGAGGAGCTGATAAGAGGAAAAGACCTGCGGGGAATTTACCTGACCGAAAATTGCAAAAACCCTCACTCAATGGGCAGGGCCGATAAATGTAAAAAGATCTAGACAGTAACGACGAATCGAGGGGAGAAATAGTAGTGATTTTGAAGGATCAACAATGAAAAGGCTAGTAGATCCGGATGGATTGTGAAGAGAAAAGCTGACAAGGTCAAATAGAGAAAAGACAATAATTATATATATGTTTTATTCAAACTAATGAGCTAAAAAGAAAATACCGAATAAGAGTTTGTGTTAAAATCCAAAATGAAGTGAAACTCTGTAAATCACAATCTGTTCTTCCAAACATGAAGTGACTAAATTATGTTGAATATAATTAAACACGAAGGAAATATTAATAAGAACCTATTAAGGGAACAACAATGACTTTATGAAATTCACGTAGTCTTTGTGTAATCAATTTTGGAGTTAAATGGTGAATTGATGAAAGTCCGGGCAGGTAGATCTGTTCCTTTGACGAAAGCAGTCCGAAGAAATATAAATTTTTATTGTATAAGACAACGGCCATCTTAATTCATTTCAAGAATTTACTTCTTTATAACCTGAAAAAAGTGTTCCCTAAACTCCGTCGAGCAATCCTACGTATCAATATCGAAAAGTGGTAGTTGATCAAGAAACAGTTATGATATTTGGGACGTGTCATACGCGTACCACCCGAGTCGACGTTTAAATTCAGTCGAACGAAATTATTCTGTGATGGAAAGAGAACGACTGGCGACGCCATACAACGCACAAAAAAAGCAAAGAATATATAGAAGGCTATAAGAGTGTCGTCATTACGGATCAGTTGTCATTGGAATGGCTACATGCCGGAGCAAAGCACCCTGGATACTTCACAAACGTAACAACAAATTTCGCCGGATACACGAAATATATAATTTCCACGGAAGCCGTGTGAGCTAAGTTATTTGGGTTCGAGAATACTACACGAAAACTATAATGATGTAATTGCAGACAGGTTGGACATACAAAACCTGACCGTAGCGTTGACCCATATCGTGATATCAGATATGTAGAAAACTGTGCGTCTCGTTTAGAATGTAAAGTGAAGCAACGCAAACTCGGTAGGGAAATGCTGACGGAACTAATCGGGTAGCCGTGGATGACTGTTTCCTCCAACTTCATAGACCCGTTGCTAAGAACTCGATCGGACAACGCACTATTAATTTTCCTAGACGGATTTACGAAATGCACCAAATTTGTCCCAATGTGAAGCGCCATCGCTGAAGTTCTCATCCGATCATTTAGGCAGCGGATTATAGGTCGTTTTCGAATCTACAAGCGTACTGTTGTAGTATCAAGTAGTATGTACATTGAATAACAGCCATCATTGTTTTATCGATAACAAAAGGTTAACATTGCGGAGTTGTTATTAATGTCAGTAATTATGCGATCTGGTATTGGCGGTGAGTGACTAGTGCTAACTTTTGGAACAACATTATTCGCCATGACGTATTATATTTCATGGGCGAGAAAAATATAGTTTTTTTGTGTTGTATCAATATGCAAAATTGGTTCTACATAAGTTCACTAATCATGTGGTTATTTTGTAAAACATTTATTTCTATTTTCATATTTTTTAGTTTTTTTTTAAGTAATTGTGCTGTTTTCATTATTATATAATTCCAATGAGTAGTATTCACAGAATGTCTCGGCCACTACAAAAGTTGCTTTAGAAGACGTTTTCGATTATGGGTTCGAGAATGAAAATTTTGATGAGGATGAACTTTACAGGAGCTTTAGAGAAATTATGCGAGCTTTGACTGAAGAAAAAAACATGATAGTGTTCAACAAAAGAAGGTAATTTCTTGAAACAACATTTACAAATAAGCTCCGCAACTGTGGCTAGACGCTGCCTGTTTTGTGTCTCATGGGATATGCATACCGTTGCGTATTTGTAGACTCCCTTATAAGAAGGTTCTAATAAAGACGACAATTTCTAGGGGAACTTATGAGGAAAAAATTTTTCACCTTGATGGCGTTGGCTTTTCAGCGACGGAAGAAAGACAACAACGTTATTGTTTACATATATCGATTCGCAACTCATAGACAATGTCTATCAATACGATAAGCGCCTTAAGGAAAAGATCGAAATCTATTCTCAAATAATTATGCACAATGTGCACAAGGCAGGAGTGGACTTAATGGTACATCCGCCTATTCTATAACTCGCTATATGAGTTATTTAAATGGAACAAAAAATGTCAGCAGAGCCATGAATAGCTGAAGCGAGAAAATAAATAATTAAAGAAAATTTTGGTACTGAAATACCGATAATTTTATCTGCGAATGCTTCAAATGTAGCCGTGGCAGGGCTATCAACAGCCGAATATCCGAAAGGATCTCGAAAACCAATAGCGCGTGTTTTACGTACTCCTAATCAAACTGCAGTAAATATAGGTCGATTCAAAAGGAAGCTGTAGCTATTATATTTAGCGTGACGAAACTAATACAATATTTAAATCATTTTATCTTAGCGTCCGACCATAAGACGCTGTGAGCAATTCTTCGTAAAAACAAAGGTTTGCCGATAACGGCAGCGTGGGAGTGCAACTTAGATCATTCATATTAAACTTAAGACGCGATGACGCGAAAATTTTCAGCAATGACACTTTTAATCTTGCTTGGGAAACGTTAAAAACGCAGCATGAGAATAAGAGGGTTTTGGTCGAAAACCATATATGTTACTTTTAAAATATATCTGAGGTTAAAAAGTGTCTACTCTCAAAATCCAAACTAATCTGATTGATTGTCTATCATCATTAAAGATGTTAGAGATATGTGTGGACAGTTGGGATTCTATTCTTATACGTTTAATCAACGAGATTGGCAGACAATAATTTCGCTCTTTGAGAGCAACATCTGAAGTCTCATCGTCAAATCCCCACATGGGTTGAAATAAAGAAAAGTATTGTTAATACAATTTTTTTCTGCACCAAACCCAACAGAATCATTGAATTAGTAATAACACTTTTAGAAATTAGATGTAAATTATGCAATTAACCATATCCAATCTATAAATGTGCCCAATTCACGTCAACGTGTCGAAAGGAAGTATTTTGCTTCAAAAAATCGACCTTGTTCTAATTGTTTAGGTCATAATCATATGAAAGAAAAATGTGAAGGCAAATGTAAATGTGCTAAGTGTAATCAAGCATATCGTACCTTATTACAAATTCCATGCAAGGGAAGTAAGGAGTCTCAGTCGGACACACGCCTAGTTCGAACACTCAAAGACTGCCAATTTTCTTCCAGGTAATAAATCTTTGTCTTCTGGAGACAATGGAAACAAAACGGAATTTGTGCACGTTACGACATCAATTTCTAAGCATAAAACACTTTTAGCGACAGCATTTATTTCAGTAGAGCATAGAAGCGAGAGGTTCACATTGAAAGTGTTGATCGATCAAGGACCACAAAGTTCATTCATTACTCAAAAACGATCAACACACAGCGTTTATTCATTACTCATTCATTACTCAAAAACGCTGCGGAAGGCCAGTTTGACAACGTGGACGTCTAGATATCATGTTTTAGATGTTGAAAATCATATATAGCAATCTACCGAAGAGTATAATTCAGCAACGAAAGGGGAAAGTTTCGAATAAAATTTTCGGGTTTAGTTTTAACATCTTCCACCACACGTTTGCAACTGCTGATATCTACGAATTATTGCAATTAAAGTTAGCGGGCACTTATTTTTTTCAATCAACTCAAATAGATGTTTTGAAGAAAAACCTTTATAGGAAAGTCATGTATATATATTAAGAGGTTCCGTCGAAACTGAAACTTCATGTTCGTAGGAAGTTTCGGTTTCTACAGTCAAAGACCAAACTTTACATGAGCAGCTAAAGAAATTTAGGCGAAAGAAGAAATTCCATTAGAATGTCTTGCGTCGAATGATCATCAATTGTGTGAGGATTTCTATAGTAACACAACAACAAGCCAAAAAGATGGACGACATGTTGTGAAGTTACCAGTTAAGCCCAAATTTCGTACTAAATTCGGAAAACCACGATCAATTGCCGTTTAGCTTGGTCTGCTTACCAACAACATCCACTGGTCAAGATGTTCTTGATGTCAACCCAATACTTAGAATTGTAATAATCGTATTGTATGTCAAATACAATGCGTCAAAGCCGACGTCTGCTTATTAACTGAGTTAATAGAAACACTTTTGGGGTTAACTGTGCACTATTGCAACTTGCAAAGGAATCTCAAATATCCAACCGCATCAACAATATTGAAATATGAAAATTATGTGGTTTGGTAATCAATATTAAATCAGATGATCGAATGTTTCCGTTAAAATAGATAGCTACACACTGTTTACAATTACTGAAACACATAATCTTTATGATTCTAATTTTCTCCAGTTTTTAACAACAGGATCGCTAAAACGTTGGCCTTTAAGGGAAAGCGTGCACTGACATCTTTAGTTACCTTGTCGCACCCAGGAGCCAAATGCAACAAATGTCAAAACACGAGGTTCTCGCTACTATTGTCACTCATAATCTGCGCTAAAATTCTGATGCAGTAATTATGGATAGAACGTGTAGACGCGTGCGAGCATGTTAGTTTCGAAAGTTTTTCACGTGAAAAATATTAGTTTAGGATTTAAATCAATTAGATGATTTTCCAACATTTCGTTGGCTAAATTACTCCCCGCAACATAAAGCTTGTCTTCACGACTTTTCTGATGTCTCTACGGGAACCTTGTGTGCTAATGTTTATCTACGAATAGAAAAGAAGAAGTAGCGCCAACCATGCCTGTCAACCTTCCCCGATTGGAATTATGGGGTAACACAATTGTGTTCAGACGTCTTTCAATTTTCCGTATAAAAGACTCTTCTACTATTTCAGATTGGCTTTTAAAATCGCCAAATACTTACACGCGACTAAATGGCCTAAATCTTAATCAAACATTCGATCCCTTATGCCCAATTCCCTTATGAATCTTATGAAATGAAACCGACAGTTATTTCTCAAGTGGGTGTCATTCATGAAAATATTCTCGATAGGTTTTCTTCGTATACATTGGCATTACGTGTTGTTGCCTATATGTTTCGTTTTCTCATTCACTCACTTCAAAGTGAATGTCCCAAGAACATATTCAATTAATGCAAAATGAAGTAAAATTTGTAAAAAATCGTTTAATCCAACTAATCCAACAGGACCATTATTTAGGTGAATATCAAGTACTCAAAATGGACAATGTTGAGAAAAGGGCCCTCTGAAAGCGCTTAAACAGATTTCAAATGAATACCAACTCATAAGGACAAATAGGCGTTCACATGAATTTACTTTACCATAAAAGAAAATATTTCAACTATTATTTCCAGGGTTGTTCATACTTCCGTACGATGCATTTAACTCATTTACATAAACTTTTAGTGATAGATTCAAACGATGAGTCAAGAAAGTTGGAGATTTTTGCAAAACTTGCACTTTATGTAAACAGAAGACGTGTGCACAAATCGTGGTTCCATTGCTTAAAGGTCGCTGTGTAAGTATACCTCCGTTTCAGAGAACTGAAGTAAATTTCGCTGGACTAGTGCAAATAAAAGTTTCATCTTTATGTATAGCCCCTTACTTGACTGACTACGTGTGCTTATTTGTTTGCTTTTCTACAAAGGCCGTACACCTGGAATTCTGTTCCGATTTTTTAACATCAGCTTTTTAGCCCCATTTTCTCGCTTTGCAAGCAGAAAACGACTTCCTTAAAGAATTGTGAACGATAATGCGCGAAAATTTTGGAGGTGCAAGTCACGTACTTAAACGCCAATTCGTCTAATTTATGGAGAATGTTGCAAAACCAATAAATCGAAGATACCTCATTCACGGATGTGAACGGTTATTTATTCCTCTTCACGTACTCCATATGAAAGAACTTTCAGGAAGACTTAAAAAGTAACTTTCGTAGATTAGCAGGAAATATTAAATTTACTTTTGAACAATTTAATACATTCATTGCCAAAATTGAAGCATTATTGATTTCGCGACCTATTTCCTTCGATCTTATTGCTTTGCCACAAGCCATGGCACCTCTTTGCTTCTGAACATTTATCTAAGGTCAATCGATGGGAGGAGTCAAATCATCATCAAATAGCTAACCGATGAGAACAGGAATACGTGAAGTCAATATATATCAGTTTTAGCAGCTCTGAGCGCGCTGCGCTCGTACTGCTTTACTTTGAAGAAGTTTGGAAGAAGAGCAAATTTGGAATTTTTTTTTTAAACTTATTGCTTTACACACGTTCAAAGTCTTATGAATAATAAAAGTAGAAGAGTGTTTAAATGAATTGAATTACATTGAACTTTTTATGGTCATATTCATTTTGGTTTTTGCGAATTACATTGAACCTTTTATGGTCATATTCATTTTGGTTTTTGCGATAGGCACTTGGTGCTCTGTTGTTTTGTGCGTTTATATTTTTTCTCTCTCTATTTTTGCGTGGAATTTCAGAAATCATCTTTGTGTACTTGACGAAGTTTTTTGTTCTTTCTTTTTTTCATGATCTCTATGTTGTCTGTTATTTTTCACAAGGACTGTTTTTTTATATTACGCCGAACAAAAATGGGCCCTGGCTTTGAGAACGATTGTGTCATGCGAGGTGTGCAGGTATCAATGCTGGTACAGCTGATGCAATCCTAGATCCTTCGAAAGGATTGCACTGGTCATATCCCGACTGTAGGAAGCGGGATAATGACTTTTGTAAGATGTTCACGGAGACAAGGAATTGGGTTTTCTGAATTAAACAAAAATCTCGTAACTTTGTCTGTAAACTTCGAAAAAATCAAGACAATGCTTGATGAATGTCGTTATCTACAGTAGTCATTTTCTCCCCATCCTGTAAAAGACCAGCTCGTAGTGCAGCGTGTGCTACTTATATCTTCTTAATACCTTTACATGTCAACGTGGCAACTCTATAATAACGGATTTGTCATGGTGTGGTTTTTTTTAAGTCTGCAAAAATACAACGTGCTACAACTAAAAACAATTATTTTTAATTCTAACAACGCTATCGTCGAGTTGGCCAGCAATAAAAAAATTACAAATAAGCCAGCAGAAACTTCTCGTTTTAGCAATGCACAAGTGGCAAAAGTGGTGCCAGTGGATGACAAACCAACCTTTCCTCCTGGATTTTCGGGTGCGTCTGCTGGTCACCATGCTGGGCAAGTCGTACAAGATGCACGTGCACGTGTGATCACCTCCTGTATATTCTCGCCAACTCAAGACTCTCTGCCTGCGAATCCTATCGATCCTAGTAGGGATAACGTCTGCTTGACGACTGTACCCTTCAGAAAGGAAACATTCGTGTCAAGACTGGCACCTGACACATTTGTGGATAACATAAAATATTATCTGGCGGCGAAAGTCTCAACAGTCAATTTAAAGGGTGCTATGCTAATTCCACTGAAAACATAGATATGTTGTTAAATAAACCATTGTGGCCAGTTGGATCCTTAATTAAGAATTTTATCCTTCGAGAACGTCCCTGTGATACTAATGCAATAACCCGTTCCCCTTCAAAAAGATAATTGCTGCAGGCTCGTTAGCTTTCATTTACCAAGATGTTAGGGGACTAAACTGAAAAATTCGTTCTACTCTCCTTAACTCAGTGAGCACGGAGTTTTCCAGTTTGGCCTTCAGTGAAACTTGGTTAAAGCCTGATCTACATTTGTCGGAACTTTTCCATAATTCTTTTCAGGCTTTCAGAAAAGATCGACTGTATTGCAATGGTGGCAGTGTTTTAATTGCCATATCTGCGGCAGTCCCATCTTATTCAATTAAATTACTCACAACTCCCGACGTTGAATTTATGACCATTCGAGTGAAAATTCCTAATAAACAGTTATATGTAATCTGCTCCTATATTCCCTCAAAT
Source organism: Glossina pallidipes (assembly GCA_000688715.1). Classification (NCBI taxonomy): domain Eukaryota; kingdom Metazoa; phylum Arthropoda; class Insecta; order Diptera; family Glossinidae; genus Glossina; species Glossina pallidipes. Next base: position 113,477 of record KK500213.1, on the reverse strand, counting down.
TCGGACATCTCCATCTATAAGAAACTGGCCGCCCGTCATAGCGTTGGGTGATTTCAATATGCCTCAAGTCACTTGGTGTTATAATGATACTTCTGGCTGTTTGATTCCTACTTTAACATCTGATAGAGCTGTTGTGTTCTTTAACGAATTATTTGATCGTAATTTAGTTCAATACAATTGCAAAGGTAGACTGCTTAATTTTTGCTTTCCAATTTCCCCGAGATTAGTGTTAATCCTTGTTTAATTTTTAATTTACCTGAGGATCCTTATCATCCCGCAATGTGTATTTCCTTTCATTACAAGCATGATGGTTCGTTGAACTTCTCTTACGTTCCAAATTCAACTTTTTCAAATAAATATTATGATTTCCATAAAATCAATATTTCAATGCTAAAATCACATCTTTCACATATTAAGCTTGATTTCTCAGTTGGAAGTATTGATAGCTTACTGTCATTGTTCTACAATATATTAAAACTAGCTATTTCTGCATCCCTTCCGATCAAGTAGCCTCGTCCTCGAAACAGATGTCCCCCATGGTTTAATAAGGCAACTAAATATTACAAGAATAGGAAAAACAAGCTTTTCAAAATATTTTCGAAAAGTGGTTCCGCTTTCGACTATTTCGCTTACTCAGCGGTGGGGCGTCGATTTAATTCCCTCAACCACCAATGTTATTGCAGATACCTTCAGTTAATTAAATCCTCTCTGTCTAGTAATCCTAAATACTTTTTTAATTTTGTTAGCTCCGAAAGAAAAATCTCCATAAATCTCTCGCATGTTTCTTGCAATGGCTCTGAAGCCTCGGATAATATTGAAACCTCAAATCTCTTTTCTGAACACTTCCGGCGAAATTTTTCAGTGGGTAATTTCGATTTATCAGCAAACTACCCATATCCGATAACTAATTTGGATATTTCTGAAAATGACGTTTTTGAAAGGTTGAGTTCTCCAAAATACAGTTGTGAAGTTTCACAGAAGTGAAACTAGACAACTTGTTGAGGACTACAGAGGCATCGCCAAGTTGAGTGTCTTGCCTAAACTGTTCAAGCGAATTGTGACTCAACATTTGGGTTGGCTGTAACTCAACATGGCTTTCGAAAAGGAATATCTACGGTCACCAATCTGTTAGAGTTTACTTGTCATGTTTTCCAGGCTTTTTCTAGTAACTCTCGCACTGATGTCATATATACTGCTTTAAGCAAAGCGTTTGATTTGGTTAACCATAAATTACTTATCTTTACACTCCAAGCCTCTGCCTTCTCTTCCAATTTAGTGAAATGGATAAGCTCTTATTTGCATAATAGATCATTCAGTGTTGTTTAAGTTCATCACCTCATATGAATTCCCCGTTACGTCATGCGTACGTCAAGGCAGCCACTTAGGGCCCATTTTATTTAATCTAACATTAATGATTTGCCTTCGGTGATTAAATCCAGCCAGATCTTAATGTATGCTGATGATGTGAAACTGTTTTCCTCCTTTTCCGTAGAATCGCAATCACATCAGCTTCAAATTCACTTGAGAAAATTGGTTGCATGGTGCTCGTTGAATCATATGAAACTAAACCTAAATAAATGTAAGAAGCTTTCTTTGTCAAGAAGGAAGTCATTGATTACTCGGTGTTTCATAGATTCGCACAAAGTCGGAGAACGTCTATTCGTTCACAGATTTAGACGTTCTCTTTAACCATAGGTTACGTTTTCCATATTGAGCTCTTGTTAAGCAAAGCTAGGTCCGCTCTTGGTTTTATAAAGTGCTGGTCCCAACAGCTTGATGATCCTTACATTTCGAAAAGGCTATGCATGTGTTTTGTTAGACCTCTACTCGAGTATGCCTCTGTTGTGTGGTCTCCTTCATATAGGTGCTATGTAGATCCAATTGAATCTGTTCAAAAGCAATTTTTTGCTGTTTGCTCTTAGGCATTTGAGTTGGGACCCGATTGCTTCTCTTCCCCCCTATGAAAATCGGTTGCTTCTTTTATCCTTACCGTCTCTTGAGAAACGTACATTTGTTCTTGGCGTTTCTTTCCTAATCAAACTAATAAATGATACTATAGACTCGCCCGCATTACTTGGTGAGTTAAGCTTTAATGTCCCTAACCGCTTCTCTAGGCACTTTATCTTGATTAAGCTTAGCCAATGTTAATGATTATGAGCTGGTTAACCCGCTCATCGGACTCTTTAAAGTATATGTCGTACTTAAAATAACTTGCGTTCGTAATATATCACTTTTTTTTTTTTGAAAATTAAATGGTGTTGTTAACATGTCGATTGCCAAGCTTATGCATGTTTGCAATGGCTTAGGGGTTCACTTGCAACCTGAATCTGGTCTTGTTGCGGGTGTGCTTCTGTGCTAGCTGTGTACATGCTTTTTTTTGTTTTTTTTTCCTTTTTATTTATTTATACATGGATTATTATTTTTAAGTTACTTTGTTTTTGTTTTTATTCCTCTTCCTTTTTCATTTCTTTCTTTATATTGTATACTTGTTTTAAAACAATTAGTATAAGTTGTATTTGAATTCGACTGCTAATTCTTTTAGTTGAATTTCATGTATGAGTAGATAAAATAAAATAAAAAATAAAATAGGATATAATCAGGAGATTATAAGCATCCACATGTACATAAAGGGCTGTTTACTATGTTAATTTTGAATTACTAATCATTACATCTCGTGTGATAAAATATCAACTCCGCAGTTGATAAACCAAGGGGCTTCGTTTACTTGTGGAAATAAACGACCATAAGATGAATTATTCCATCGGTGTTGCCAAAAAGAAACTGAATGTTTTTGTCGACTGCCCTCAGATCTGCAATAATCAGAGTACGATAGTTAAAATGAGATGGTCTGGAAAATGCAATTATATCTGTAGTGTTGTTGTCAAGATCGCCCATATGACTGGGCACCTAGAGAAAATGAAAACAAAATGTATCATATTTGCGGCTATAAATTAAAGATCTAACTTCTAATACATAAGGGTGAGTTTTACTTGAGGGAAATGATTGCAAAGCGGACAAGATAGACTTATTGGCATTTATAATGAACTTCTTTTAAGACTGAGTACTCGCTAAGCGGATGGCTTCCAGGATCACAAGACATTCAGCCGAAAAAATAGTGCTACATTAATGATTTGAGAAGTAAACTCTTCTATTAATATCTGGAAACCAAAAGCATCATCATTTTAGATCCCTCAGTAAAGATGGGTGACAAATGCTTGGTATTGACCAAGTTCAGGTAGCGGTGATGTATCTCCCCAGGAGTAACTGGGGATCTTCTCACTGGTAAGAACTTAATTACTGGTCAGAAATAATGAGAATCAAAAGCAACGTTAAATAAGCTATGTACATCAGCTCTTAAAATGTTGAAGTTATTAATGTTGTCAGCAAAAAGTTTAAAGAAGGAAGGAAAGGAATAGAGTGATATAAAGTCGTAAATGAAACGTAAGGCTCAAAAGATAGAATTTTATTAGATGAAAAATTGGCGATTAAACGAAGTCTTTCTGGCAAAGGCATAACATTTGCCATCTGTTCCAAGCTTAGTGTGTGCGTAGATTTCATGCCACCAAGAGCCAGCCGCAGGCATTTCCATTGGATTCTGCATAGTTTTAGATTCTTATTTGAAATGTCCAATAAAAGCGAACAAGCGTATTCCAAATTTAGGCTGACTAAGCCAAGATATAGTTTAGTCGTACAAAAAGGATCGAAACCCCAAGAAGTACCACAAATGGATTTCAGTAGGTTAATGAGTTGAAAACATCGTTTGGCAATTTTGTCAATATCTGCTGCAGGGGAAAGTTTTGAGTGTAGAATGAAGTCTAAAAAGTCGAACGTTTTAACAAACGGAATAGAGAAAGCATCAATGAGAAGAGGAGTAACTGTACCGTCTCTCTTGCTTTTTGAAAAGAGCATGCATTTGGTCTTATTGACTGAAAACGTAAGTTGGAGTGACCCAAGACGAGGGGAAATAGTGTCCAGGGCAGACTGTAAAGTACGCCTGCACAGATCTTGATTAGAGTTGGAACTAAAAATTTCAAGGTCGTCAGCGTAGCCTAAAATTGAGATATTCTTAGGAAGGAAACTGGAAATATTGTTTATAAGTAAATTAAAGCAAAGAGAACTCAATTCAGATCCTTAAGGAACATCTTTGTCCAACAACATCATGATAGTTAAATAACATGTTCATATAGAGAAAGAGGTTATATAATAAAATATACAATTTGGTAGGAAAATTCAAAGACAGAGGACTAGAGTTTATAATGTCAATATGGACAGAATCAAGCGCTGAAGTTATGTCCAGAAGCAGGCAATGAGATTGTGGTTCTTACCAAACGCTGTGTTCATTGCTGACCACAAAGTGACAACGTTGTCTTGGGCAGATCTGTAACGTCCAAAACCAAATTGAGGATTTCTGATTTATTTCAAATACGAAAGTATGTGGATCTCAAGTATTGATTGCAAAGTTGCAAAAAGCTTCAAGAATGTTGCAAAAACTTTAAAAGACAATTTTATTTACACTGCATCGTGGTAATTTGTAATTACAAGTAAAGATAGTGCTTTCATAGGGAGAATTCACAGATTAATAAATGCTATTACTCACAGCGGAATGTCAAATTTGAAATTCGTGTTTCGGCCCACAAGTCCTTACGAGAAATTTACTGCTCAACTAATGGCGAAGACATGTTACTGCTAATACCTAGGCGGACGGAATTATGGGAATCCTATCATATCTAATAACTGACTTCTGCAAACGTTAGTAAACTTTCCTTAAGGCACACACGCACAAAACCAACTATCTTTTACTCACCATGAATATATTTCTACACTGTGCAATGCTTATTATTCAACTCCACATTATAAAAAATAAAGTAATGTATTAATATTTTCTTTTTATTTGACTGATCTTCTTTCTGGTCCTATTTTACCAGTAGTTCCTTATCTCGGATGACTCACTAAAGTCACGTGGACTTGACATTTTCTTCGTTTACTATAAATACTGTCCGGTATTTGTCTGTCCACGTTCAGCTTTTCATCCCTTGTATATCAAAGAATACATGCTGCTATGGCAGGCAAGCAGGAATTTACTTAACTTATAACAGATAACTTTTAGCACACATCTACTCTCGTTCACCATCACAGAAGGACGAGAGGAAAACATAAATTGAGCTTCGTAAAAAATTTCATTCGTCTGTCTTTCTCTTACTGATGTTGCCAACCGATCCTTAAATTCCGCTTGAAATCAAGTAATTTGAACGACGACGAACTATCCCTGTTATCTTAGCCAGTCGTAGTCGTATTTAAAGATATTTGGCCTATAATACTTGTAGCTACGTATTGTCAACCTTAACCTAAAGTATAGGATGAAAATAAATTTCGACTTCGGTTGTCACAGTGCAGCTTGTGACAAAATAATACCATTTTTAGCTTCTATGGCCAAACCTCAAGTCCATTAACAATCATTTACCATTTTATCTAACGCGCAGAATTTTTCTCACTGTTTCTTCTTTTGCGATGCCTTTGGTTTTAGCAACCAGTGTTGTTTCCTTATTTCTTATATATTAAGTTTTTGGTTATTCGTAACGAATCTAGTCTTCTTTTTTTTTTGTCCTTTAAAAAAATATTCCGTGTCGCTTTTTCTATCAATTCTGTTCGATCATGTTGTGTTACGGACCTAGTTTCCAACGAAGCATATTTATTCCTTTATTACTATTTTGGATTTAATTATATGAACTTCCCAATTTTCGTTTAATCGTACAAATCTTTCGTACTCTGCATGATCCCACACTTAGTAGAATTCATTCATAACTGGCATAGATTTCATTGTAGCCAATTGTAAGTATACATACTTAGTTTTCTTCTAGTTAATAAAGGTTTCATCCCTGCTTACCATCTCACTCTTAACAAATTCCCTTCTTTTTTACTTTAGTTTGGTATTATTATGATAATCCAAATACGCGCAATCGTAAGTCAATCCTTAAATTCAAATTCTCTTCTTAAACGGACTAGATAACCACTACTATAATGGAAAGATGCTCATGATAAGATAGCGGAACATCCAAATACTTAAAATATACTCTCACCTACGCAGGAGCGAATGCATTACAGATGATGTCCTTCCTTACATGCTACTAGACGTTCCCTGATTACACAAAATATTATTTGGACAAAAAAGCCCATCCGGTAGGCCTCCTTTATAAATGTAACCGAAAATCTCTTCCATTCGTTCTTCTTCCCAAGATATGAGAACTAGCGATTGAAGTTTAATTGCATTGCGAAATGAAACTGGCTTCTTTCCAATGTAGCTGCATTTGATGGAAGAGAAGGGCTCTTTTATTCATGGGACATGTACTTTGTTATAAATAGCTCGTAAATCTTACAGTATTGCAATGCAATTTTTATACTAGACACCGCCTAGAACTACATTTCGTCATCAACTTTCTCTTTCGCGGTTATCTAAACAGGGTTAACTTTTCGTTTTTTCCTACCTGCCACCGTTTCTTAATGGATGATTCACGTTCCACGTAGAGTTGAATATTTTTTATTGTTCTCTGTTTCACTAGATATTTATAACTAATAACAGTTATATAACTTAAATTAGTTAGAACTTTAAAGATTTATTTAATTACTTAAAATTCAAGTATGCATTTTTTAAATATAAGATAACAGAAGCAAATTAAAAAAAAATTTGTTTTGGTTTCCATTGATAATACTCACAGAAAAAGGGTAAGAAGTGAATCGTCTTAGGGTGAAATAGGGCACGTCAATAATCAACGCAATGGCATAGAGCCCCCAAGCGGTTTGTTAAATATGAACGTAAGCATCCAACGCTAATTAAGACCCCAAACATACCCAAATCCTTCAAAGCACGTTTAAGAGCTTTTTGTCAATATGAAGAAAAAAAATTAATATTCATGTCTCCAGTACCAATGGGAAATTGCAGTAGGTTGGAGCACAAGCAATCGCCATTTCTCCGTGTGTAAAAGATCGGAACTTTTACTTCTATAATACATTAATAAAAAAGTCGCGATTATAAAAAACTTACAGCAGAATGCAAGCTGTAAAGATGCTGACAGAAGGTAAGGAAGAAGTATTTAAAGTAATTAAAAAACTGCATGTAATCATCATTTCATCGAAACTTAATTATTAAGTTAAAGGGAGTTCTACAATTATTGTAAAGATCTAAAGCGATAAGAACTCAGCACAACAAAGTGGATTTCATTAAAATTTATTGCGATTAATAGAATATATTTTGTCTTACTTACTTAATTAACAGAAGAACACTTATAAGAACTGGAGTAAAAATAAGACGAGTGCAACAGGCCTTCTTATCCGGGGTACGCTCAGGGCTTCCCAACCTCATGAGTCAATAGGGTCACCCGTCCATGTCTACATGTATCCTAGTTGCTTGTATTACCTTTAACCGTTCGAAGAGTCATCAGAGACGGTCCTATCCGTTATTTAGGGAGAGCGACTTTGCTGAGCGTGCCATCCCCTATCCGTAAAGTCGAAATTAATTAGTCAGTTATCGATTACCTCCTTGGCTGCTGTAACAGAAATGACAAGCAGAATGTGTTGTGCTACGTGCTTTTACAGTTGCCGTCACCAACGCGTGTAGGCACTATCTAAAAAAACGAATACTAATAAACGAAAAGAAATGTCGCATAGTCACACCATCGATCGATGTCAGCGCACCAGCGGTGAATTTAAGTTCAGTCTATAATATATTATATACACTTTTAAATTAAGTTTATAGAAATAGATGCAGATTAAATAAATGTGAAAATCGGTTAATGATATATGTATCCATTGTCAAGTTTGTCAAGTAATTTGTTTTCTTGCTCCTTTCTACTGATATGTGATTATAAATGACCCTAAAATACGCCAAAAATAAATCTATACGTGCATTCACAACTGCTTAAACAAAAAATGTACTTAACTGGATTTCCACAGAGCGATATAAAACATTTTTGAGTTGACTGGTCTTTATAACACCTTCCAAAACTACAACTATACGATCTCGCCGTAAACGCACTGCTGTACAAGGTTCTGCGTTCTACTCTTTTAATAAAAATTCGGAATTTTTTTTTTCAGTAAAATTACAGAGAAGCCAGTTTTTTACAGGGAAGCCAGAATTTTACAGGGAAGCTAGAATTTTTTATCTTTCTTAACAGGTAAGCCAGAATTTATTATCTTTCTTAACAGAGAAGCCAGTTTTTTACAGGGAAGCCAGAATTTATTTCTTTTTCGGCGGTCCCGTTATAATGTTGCTATGCTTGTGTATATTATCCTATGTATGCATCAATGTTATCTTACGCTTGTGATATGTACATTCTTATAGCTAAAATACATCAAATATACATATATTCACTGGAAACAGAGTTAATGTGTATACGTGAGATAAACCGGCTCCTACAATGGAGAGTATGAATATAAATATACACGTATATGCATGCTAGCAGATATAAAAAAAATAAGCGTACATACTTTGCAATATGGATGCTTTGGATGCTTGTAACAAAAATAAATATTTTACGATGTGTAAGAATTACAATCCAATATATTAGCCATAACATATGGGCGTAAATGTTAGTAATTCAATGCATAAAAACAAATGATAGTTCGTATAATCAACATGAGAATATGCGTATTAATAATCCGGAAATAAGGGTAGATTTGAATATAGATAGATTTATAGAGATAGTTTAAAAGAAGGTCATTGCGTATATGTTTATGTCTATGGCTACTTATAGTTAAAATATATCAACATTCATGGAGCTATGGTAACGAAAATACATATATTGTAATGTTCATCCCTTAAACCAAAAGTAACAAGAACAATTTAATATGCTAGCCTTAACATATTGGCGTAACTGTTAATAAATAAGTAAACGTTTAAGTGTATGATTCCGCATATGAGAAGCATGAGAATAATAACAAAAATAAGTATAGAGAATACAAGATCGTTATGTATACGTCTATGATGTTTTACTCAATAGTAGGATGAAGATTGAAACATGTCTATAAACAGAACATATTTTTACACATGTTTATATCACACTTACGTTAAAGAGATGGTCGATAGAGATGTACCTATACTTTCACGTGGAACTTAACGGACGAATCGGACAGACAGACCAACTGCTTTTAAAATTTACTTGGTTACGGGTGAGAGATACTTCGGACTATGGACGGACAATTGTGCGGATAGATTTGTTATTAGTAACACAAGGCTTCCTTGCAAGAGAAACTGAAAAATCCACAACAATGCATACTTAAAAGATCTTATTTGTAGGCATTAAAATATTGTTATATCCATAAGTGTATTTTTTGTGCCACTGCAAGATGGGAATGTACTCATTTTGTTTTTTTCCCATAATGTATGTAACACCCAAAAGAAAACTTTAGAGACCCTATAGAGTATATGTATTCTCGGTCGGAGTGCAAGCGCGCAGTGGAGTGTAAACTGAACGCAACTCCGTTTTTTTTTTTAAATTTTTGGATTTTCGCTCGTTACTTGAAAATTATAAATGTTAGAGGGCTGAAATTTTCCACATTTACTTTACGACCTACTCCTTACGTGCAAAACATTCGCCATGCTCGCTCAAAGTTACAAGTAATTAAATTGCTTTTTTCCACTTTTTTCAGGTTTTATGCTTATTTACCATAAGGCAAACAAGACCGAATGTTTAAGACTGCTTTGTACATTCCTTAAATGAAGATATATTATCTGCCTAAAAGGGGGTTAACTTTCAAATGAATATGGTAGACACCGCTATTACTTTTTTCTTAAGAATACTAGCGATATGGATATCAAATAAAACAACTTGGAGAGTAGAATGCAAAAAATAAAGTGGTCGGTATGCGAGATTCGGTCCCCGCCCAATATAACTTTCCTACTTGTTTTTTTTAAGTTTATTAATTATGTAAAACATGGATGTCTGAAAGACTTTTTAATTTCAATTACCAAAAACTAGTTATGATCGTGATTACCAAATATGATTGTTTTCAGCATTCACGCTTGCATGCTTGTAGCTACGAGTAGTTAAGAAACAAATTTTCGCAAATAATGTCAGTCGTATGCGCACCAGAAGTGTTAGGAGCAACACGTATGACGCACTTCTATTAGAAATAATAGGTTTGTAAATACTAATTTGTCATTGACACGTTGACACGTCATTATTAATGAAAATTCTAGACTTGGTGTGATACAAAAAAAAAAACTGTAAAATTGATGCACTTTTCTATTCGCGCTTGAAGTATAAGCGTCTCCTAAATACATTCCATATGCGGATAACATGGCTTCAAAGTAATTTTTCATCCAAACTTTACTATCTTAGCTTTGGTACCGTTATAAACTTTACCTTGAAAAATCATGCTTTCTATTTGGACGGGTTATTATATTTCGTGTTTGGTTGTGGCTGACGATTTTGTTTGATATTTATCGTGCTTATACAATATATGAAAAATCAGCGAAATTCAAAATCTTTATATCTGGGAGCCGATCAAATACCAACTTTAACGAGAAGTGGTTATTGTAATTTTTTAAAGAAAAAAATTATCTACAGGTAACAAGGATTTTTTCCTAAACAAGTGAATAAATTTGAATACTGAGTGCATGCCGCAATACTAAAGACAATTTCATTGCATTCATTCTTTGAACTTAGTATAGGTGTATCCATGCATCTACGCAAATGACTGTGCATTATTTGATAAATTAATTTCGGAGATTATTTTTAATATCCTAAATAGTTCCACTTAATGTTAATTGCTAAACTGGAGAAAATAAAATAGAGGCGATTGAATGACGATACATACATAATATAAAAAATAATGTTGCGCTCATTCTTTGTGTAGACTATAATTAGAAATACTTACAAAAAATTATCTCAATTCAATTCAATGTTCATATCTACATTTATATTTATACCAATCGAAAATTCATTTTATTTTGTGCTCGTATTATATATTTTCCAATAATATAATTACTTTACCCTAACAGGACTATTTTCTTTCACTTAATAATTATAAGATTTGCGGCGTTCACTAAATAGACCTATTAGTGGAAATAAAACTATTTATTAACCCCATGTATGACTGAAAACGATAAAGTAATGCGGGATATCATTGCACACGAGGGTTAAATTCGATTTGACCTTTCTCCACATAAAATAACAGTTTTCTATTTAGTATTATTGAATTATTCACTGTACACAGACGCTAATTACAGAACATTCAAAATTGCATTTTCGACGCATATGAGTTTGTGCTGTTTGATTTGAAGGAATATGCTGCCGAAGCCCTTCAAGCACTATTAAAAGCTTGTGCTGTTTCATCATATCCCAATTGTCGATTTTGGTTTTGGTTTCAATGGTTTAAAAGTGATGACTTTGACGTCAATGAGGAAGAACGGCCTGGAGAACCTAACAAGTTCCAAGACAATGAATTGTAAACCTTTCCGAAAGAAACCCCAGTTCAAATCCTGGACAAATTTTCGAACAGCTTAGCAGTTGATCAATCAAATGTTTGTAAACGTTTGTATGCGATAGGGTAGATGCAAAAAAGAGAAAAATGGCTGTCATACCTACTGACTAAAAATGTCATTCCCAACCGATTAAAAATTGCGGTTTTATTGCTTGCCAGGAATGTTCCGTGACGAATTATGGCTAGCAATGAAAAGTGGATCTCCTACAAACTCAAGCACAAAAAGTCATGGGTTAATCTAGGAAAGCCATCCACGCGGAGTCCGAATTCGTATATGCATGGCCATAAAGTTTTGTTGTGCATATGGTGGAATCAACAAGGTGTGTTGTATTACGGGGTACTAAAACCAAATGAAACAGTCTCTGCAAATATCTGCCAACGTCAATTGAATAAATTGAATGATGTATTATTGTAAAAAAGATAGACAATAGCGGTGAACAGAAGCAAGCTGATCAAGCAATCGTTGTCAATGATGCATTGTTGGAGCTCGAATGCAATGTTCTGCCGCACCCAGCGCACTCACAGCGCATAGCGCTGCCTGATTACCACTTCTTCACATCGATGCAGCATGGTTTGGCTGACGAGAATGGGTCGATCGTTGGCTTTTTGTCAAACCAATAGATGGGAAAAAATTGTAGAAATGGTTCGAAAATATTTTGATTAATACATAATATATCACTTTTTCTCAATAAATGATTTTTTCAAGTGAAAAAAAATATTATCAAAATGAATATACCTCAGCACAACGGGACTTCTAATTGTAATGGCAGACTCCTAGATCTTTGCTTTGCCAACTTCCCGGAGGTAGTTGTAAATCGCTGTCTACATTCTAATTTACCCGAAGATCCGTATCATCCAGCCATTTTGTATTTCCTTTTATTACATGATGGTCCCTTGCCAAATCCAACGTCCTCCAATAAATATGATCTTAACATAACTAATATTTTACTGCTTAAACCTCAACTTTCACACATTGCGCTGGATTTTTCTGCTGGAAATATTAAAACCCTACTGTCTTAATTTTATAATGCATTAAGCCTAACTATTTCTACATCCCATCAAGCAACGTCGCCCACGGTACAGATGCCCGCCTTGCTTTCACAAGACAATTGAATATTACAAAAATATGAAAAATAAACTTTTTCAAAAAATTTATGGAAAATTGGTCTGCTTACGACTATTTTACCTGTTCTGTATCAAAGCATAGATTTAGTTACCTCAACCATCAATATTATTGCGGATACCTTCAGTTGATAAAATCCTCACTGCTTGTTAATCCTAGATATTTTTTTAAGTTTGTCTACCCCAAAAGAAAAATCTCCACACATCCCTCGCATGTTTCTTTCAATGCTCTTAATCTTTTGATGACCTTGAAGCCTAAAATCTCTTTGCTGAATACTTCCGACGAAATTTTTCAGCGGCTGATTCTGATTCAACTGTCAACTATCCGTATCCGATATCTAGCCCGAATGTGATACCTAACTTTGTCATTTCAGAAAACGACGTTTTAGATAGTTTAACGTCTCTAAAATATCCTTCTGCGCCTGGGCCTGATGGTATTCTATCATGTATACTTACAACACGCTCTGTTGTACTAAGTGGTATCTATCAATTCGTCCACATTACTTGGTGAGATACCCTTTAATGTCCCTAACCGCTTCTCTTGGCACTTTATCTTGCTTAAGCTTAGTCAAATTAAATATAATTACGAACTATTTAACCCGTTCAGAGTTGTTTGCAGAAACCTAAATGATGTGTCACTTAATCTCAATATCGGATTCCTTAATGTCTATCGAAACAACTTTGCTCAATACGCGTGATTTGGCTATGCCGCATTTAAACTAACTTTTAACTAACTTTTAATCTTAACGTCTGATTATGATTCGAAAATTCTTTGTTGTTTACTGTATTGATTGTTAAGCTTTTGCATGGTTGTGAAGGCTTAGAAGTTCACTTGCAACTCGGACCTGTACTGGTCGTGGGTGTGCCTCTGCATTAGTTGTGTACATGCTTTTTTTCTTTCTTTTTCTTTCTTATATATTTATACATGAGCTTTTTTTCCTCTTTACTTCTCCTCATATACTTTATATTAGTTTATAAAATAAGGTTTTCTTCTAAGAGTCAAATGAAGTCGACTGTTAATTTGTTTTAGCTGATTTTTATGTGTAAATAAATAAGCACCGGTCGGGCGAAGCAGTTGCCAACTCACCATGTTCGCGCCCTAGAACTACTCTCCCTTTTGGAAACTTCCCAATTGACGTCCGTCGAGAAGCGGTACCGCTAATGGGTGAGATGTGGACATACCATAGACTATCCCAGCACATCGAAAGGCTCTATTACCAAGGAAACCCCTGTTGTAATATCATTCTGAATGCCCGTGGAAGGTGGCGACTCATAGCACTGACTCGGGAGACGTCGATTTGTTCATCGATTTAGGAGTTCTATTCGACCATAAATTACGTTTTAATTTGTCCATTGAGCTCTCTTTAAGTAAAGCTAGGTCCGCGCTAGGTTTCATTAAGAGGTGGTTCAAAGAGCGTAAGAATCCCTATATTACAAAAAGGCTATACATGTGCTTAATTAGACCAATACTTGAGTACGCCTCTGTTGTGTGGTCTCCTTCCTATAGGTGGTATATACATTCAATTGAAACCTGGTTGGGGGTGTGCCTCTGTGCTAGTTGTCTGCATGCTTTTTTTTCCCTTCTTATTTATTTATACATAAATTATCATTAAATTTTTTTTTCTATACTTTATACTAGTTTTTAATATTAATTAGTATAAGATTTACTTCTAAGAGTGAGTTGTTAATTGTTGTGTGTTAATTAATTTTAGTTGTGTTTCATATATAAATAAATAAATAAACTGTCATGTTTGAGAAAATTTTGATTCCATGTCTATGAAATCCTTAATTATTTCAAGAATAATTCAATTTTAACCTTTTTCAGACGGAAAACGGGTGACTAGATTTAAAGGCTAAGAATAAAGAGAACATCCATCAAGAAAGCCCCTAACGCAGATCAAAGAAGTAGCTTTTAAAACTTGAAAAACAATAAGATAATAGTGCAATAAATTATTAGGAAGCGCATGTCGTGTATTGATAGAAGAAAAGTTTCATTTTATTAAAATCAAACAGACAGAAGTCTTTGTATTTATATTATGAGCGTGGCAGTGTTTCTCGACAGACGAAAATGATGCTCTGTATAATAATTGCAGCAATAATTAATTATATATTATTATTCAAGAATTAGTGAATCAATCATAGATCCCTAACATATTTTGGGTTTTCAGAAACTGATTTTTTACAAAAATAAAAAAGCACATAAATCAAGTATTCCTTTTTACTACTAGTTAGTGTCCACCCTTTACATATGTGTTACTTTCCACTTGCGATCGGTTTTCAGCCCGACGTACCATCAGAAGTAAGATAGGTATGAATGTGCAATGATATGAGAAGATTAGATTAAAAAATAAATAAATTAGAACTGACTTCGGATACGCAGTCAAAATTATTTTGAAAAAGAATTTAGTCGCCGTAATGAAGAGACAAGGCATTCTCAAATTTTTGCTATGATAAATCTAGAGCAATTTGGGCACCGAGAAAGAATTCAGGTACATATGTTAAAAAATATTAAAATTCTTTACGATGCAGGGAGTCTTTTAGCAACATTAAAACTAACGAAAGAAATAAGATTTTTTTATTTATATGTTTGAATAACAGTTATTATTTTATTTACTGTTTACTTAAACGTGCTGATCGATCATCTAAGTTAATACAAATAAAGATTAAGAAAAAAATGACATATTTGTTAATTTTTAGTACATATAAAAAATATGAATCGTTGTCTTTTTTAATTATTTTTGATTAATAGTATTGCCTTTTTCAATACATTTTAACATTTTATGCTATTTAAACAAAAATTGATGGCATTTTTCCTATTATACCTTTTGTTCTTTCCTTTTTATATTTCTTTTCTTTTTATAATTCATTACATTGACGTTATATAAATTGTTGAGCAGTTTTGCTTAGGGTTATGTTATGATTTTATTTTGTATTGTTTTTAAATATATTTTAGTGTTTAACGTTACAACACTTTTCGTATACGTATGCAATTTTTGTTTTTATCTATATGGATTAACGATACGTGATAAAATTGTTGTTGTTGGCATTGTTTTAATTTTGCGAATCGGTTTACCTCAAAGGGTTCCGATTCTTTAAACGCTAGCGGTTTCTTTTAGTCTTTCTGCTAACATTACCCTCGATGATAATCTAGATAAATTAAAACGAACACATATATTAAAAAATAAATATATTGTTAAAATATTGTGTGGACATATAAATATTGCTTGACTGATTAATTTTCGTATATCTTGACACTTCCTATTTGGGACATTTGAACATCTGAAATACATTTACATTAATAATAATAAAACAATTTATTTAAATAAAAAGAAAAAAAGAAAAAAAGTTCAATAGTTTTTTTGTAAATGTATAAATTGGTGCCGAAAAAAAAAAAATAAAGCAAGAAAAAAAACTATATTCGGTCGTGACCAAATCTTTTATACCCAACACTGTAGTCCTAAAACAATGGGAAAGGACTAAGTTTTTATACTGTGTGGACGCGGTTGATGTTTTCCATTTTTATAATAAAAATGGAAATTTATATGGTGTATGTGTTGTAATTTATGACAACAAAAAAACACGGAAAACAACGGCGGTCATAGTTTTGTTGCATGGATGTGTGGGCGTTGTAGGCACGTTCTTCGAAAAGCTTGCGTCATTTTCAATTCCGTGCAATTGTAAGCCATATCTTCATTTTTGCGAACCGGAGAATGTGTATCTCAGATAGTACACAGTTGCGCAAACGGCCAGATGAGAAAATGAATGGACGGACATATTTACGCGCATTCTAAATATGAAACCGGCCAGGAATTTACATGCAATAAAAAAATTATGCCACACTAAGCAAAACTAAGTAGTGATTTCTTCCATTTTTGAAAGTAATTTAGCATCGAATAGATGTGCAAGGTTGTGTACATTTATCTCTTGTGGTTTATGAGTAGTGTGCGAAACACCGCTTTTCTAAAGCAGAGATGTTTGCAGTTAATGCGGTACTGTAGACGTGTCCTTTATCCGATTTGGCTCATTTTCAATACCAACCTGCGTGCAAAAACTTCCAATGTTTGTACTAAATTTCAAGACGATAGCTTCATTTCTGCGGAGAGGAGAATATTTACAAGAGACATTACGCAGACGGACAGACAGGCAGACGGACATGCTTAAATCAATTCAAAGTTCAATGCTGATCAAGAATATATATACTTTGCGAGTTGTCCGCAGTTTCCTTCTGGACGTTGCAAACGTTTTGACCCCTCATCCTTCGGTGATGGGTATTAGAAACTTAAATAATTAAAAAATTGTGTCTACGTAAACACATTAATGCCCATCAATAGTTAGAATTCGAAATTTTAGTGCATCGAATGTCTCCTTTCCATCGGTCCTAAAATTATGTTTGCTTTAAAAGTTTCACAATTGCTGATTCCGTCTTTCTATTAATTCCATACTATGCCACTAGGGAAGTTATTGAACACTTTGTGAGTAAATTGACAAAACGACTTGACGATGCGATTTTTTCAAAGCTTGACGAAGTCTAAGAATCTTCCAATCTTTTATGTTCGTAAACCTTATCATTTGCAAACTCAAAAAGTCAATCGCGAACTTACACAAACGTCCTGTATATCGCGATATGATTTAAATAGTTATACGTGAAATAGACTTACTTGCATTATCTGGCTCGCCTCAAAAGCTGTGCCCGGCAGTAATATAACCGGTGACGAGACATGACCGGCCTCAACACACAACATGTTAGGAAATTCATCATCGCCAAAATCGGTGATTTCTCGTGCCTTATCGACCCAAGGGTTCCATATTACTGTATCGGGAAAATTATACTTATGTATTCGCATTTTACGACCGGATACTACATTGGTTACAATGTGTTCTTGCGGTGTATGTTGATAAATCCTATCGGTCCATTCATTAACGGCGACAACTTCGCGGCCTTCTTGATAAATAGCACCATCACGAGTCTTATCATATAGAGTAAAGAAGATTTTAGTGCAGACCATAGAATAATACGAAATTAATAAATTCCACCATACCTTATCTATGAATGTACAACCATGTAATCCGGTAATTTGGCAGCGCCTAACATCAGGAACTTTTAAATAAGTATGCAATAACAAATTGAATGTAAACGATAATTCCTTACTAGGGTTGTATACTCCTATATGGAAATGTAATTCCTTTTCACGTAAAATTAGGCGATACGTTATGCGAAATCTGCAAACAAAATTAACATATACTCGAACCACTCAGATTTTCCTTCAGTAAAATTTCAAACCCTACTGATAATTCCACATGGATCGAGTAAATTCATTGTCCATAAGGGAAAATATAGCCTCGACGTCACCGTTATGCAACCTTTCGGGTGGCCTTTCTAAATTCCAACGTGTGATGCGGGCAAATCCATGTTGCGCTCCGAATGACCAGGCACCATATTGAGCTGCCATACATACATAACTGTAAATAACAAATTAAGGGTTCTAATTTGAAAGTACTTACGAAATACGAATGACACTCCTCCACGTATGGACCTTTTGCCGTCAAATGAAGCCAATTTACTGCGAAAAACGCAAAAAATACATAAAATTGAAACTAAAGTTAGCCTTATGCCTATGATATTAGAAGGGTGTGAAGGTATATTTAAATATAAACTAGCAAAGACACAAAGCTTTTTTAACAGAGGTCGGTTAAGCTGTTAAACAGAATTATGTTAAACGAAATCTCGAAGGGATTTAAGTCAAAATAGAGTTAAAATAGAAGTTTTGAAGAATTTTTTTAAAAAATATTATAGAAAAAACATGTCTTTACGTAAATTAATTAATATTTGGAAAGAAAAAATTTTTATACTATATTATAAGTGAGGTTTGTAAAGCGAAAATTTGCTTAGCTACGGTGGGCAAACCTTGCGCTGTGAAAAAGCGAAATTACTACTGAGATATTCAAAGTCCCATAAAAAAAAATTCTTCGAGCAAAACTTAATATAACCTGCGCATAGTTATTGTAGTGTTTAGTGCAAGGTTTACCTCCGAGATTTCGTTTAACATAATTCTGTTAAGGGCTTACCGGCCTTTGTAAGAAATGTGTTGTATCTTTGCTAGTTATATTTAAATACAACTTTACACCCTTTAATATTACACGTGTGTTATTAAAATAACGGTAACTAAATTTTCACACGTTTCGTTTGACGTTTGGTAATATCCGAGACAACGAAACGACAAGTGGACACATCGTTCAAAGTTTCAACTAGGAGATTATTGCGGGATTAAGTGTTTGTGTTATCAATAACAGTGGTAACGCCATTAATTAGCAGCAATTTGACTGTAGGTAATCATTCTCATTATTTGTGTAGGTAAAAATTCTTTTAATAGTGTTTTGCAATTATAATGCGAAGATTTGGTTAATGACGGATAAAAAAGATTAATAAAAGTATAATTTTGTCAGCTTTTTTTCACTTTATCCTTCTTTATATACTGTATTTCGTGAAAATTTCCCTCTATATCTTTTTAAAAAGTCTTGGTTTCTTTTATGCATTCGTTTTACATCCCCTTGTTTAACAAACTCTACTTCACATATATTTAAGAAATATTGTGCTTTTCTTTTTACATATATTTTTGTCTTTTTTCCTTAAAAAAACATAGGAAAAACTTGCAGATTTGTGCTACAAATAACAAAGTATCGTCTGCCTTCATTATTCTGAACGTTACTATGAGAAATAAAATGTAATTACATTCGGCTTAGGCCGAACTTCTGAACAACTTTTGTGTTTTCTTTTTAAGTAAGCATATTTCCAACCATAGATTTACGTGTTTTCTTCATCGAAAATATAGGAGAGGAAGCAAGGTACGTCATATAAACGTAAACATTCTCTTTTAAGATCGTAAAATAAACGATACCGCCAGACGTAACATGTACATTGCATATGCAGAAAGCCCTGAAGCATTTTAGTTAAACGGGGCTAGCTTAAGGAGTTGATTAAAAGTCTGAAATCGAAAAAAATAAAAATTATAATCTCCATGGTCTAAACAAGCTATAAAGAACGTACTCCATACATAACAAACATATTAACATTGCGTTAATTTTTGCACCTTTTCAAAAAAAGACTAAATAATACCGTATCATATTGGATAACGCTGCGAGTTGTCCCTGTCAAAACATAATTTAGACTTCGCTTCATTACACGTCAAATTTGAGCAAAAGTTGGGTTAACAAAAGATTTCATTTAACTTGTTGCAGTTAAAGATAGAATAAATTAAATGTTTTGCCTTTTCGCTTTTAGTTAAAAGTTTTCTTCTTTCAAAGGCAAACTTTGTAATTGGTTTTGCGAGCCACATTTGCCTGTGGCTGGTCTATAAAATTTCAACGACCTGCAGGTGGCTTGGGGTACTTCAAGTTAGGCGCACGAAAAACGCCGTTGGCGGAATTGCTAAATTATGACGGCTCATGAAAATGTACGCGAAGGGTAATAGACCATGGCGCGACGTTAGTACCGACGGTAAACTCGAATATACACAGTGCCAATATCCAACTCATGCATGTATTTGATGTGATTTGACCGATGTAATGTATTATCATGACACCTGGTACATGTCACTCTGTAGAATGTTGCCGACGAAAGCTGATGCAATTGAGCTGACAATCGAATGTCTCAAGACGTCAAAAAGGTGTTACGAAAATGATTTTCGGCCGTATATCGCAGGACCGATTCGGGAAGTCTGAGAAACACTGTGCTACTCTTCCCAATATACACCTTTTCATTTACGCTTTTTTTTACCGATAACTTATGATGTTTCTGCGCAGCGCTTCTATTCCCACGACCCACAATTCATACACTTACACTTTCTGTCTTCAGCTTCTTCGATGCCGCTTTATCATATTTACGGTCAAATCAATGGTATTCTCTTTAACCAACCATTCTCGCTTGTTGTTAGATGTCTTTAATAAAATTGCACAAAAAACTGTGCTTATTACGCTAATTTAAATAAGAATTAAAAGTAAGTATTTCAACTAACTGAAGATCGCTCCATAAGTCGTTAATTACGAGTTTGGCAAACACTTTTAAATTGTTGCCCTTCTTTCTAAAAATTTTTGTGTTTTCTTCTAAACGTATCTGCGGACAAATCAAAGTAGGAAGATATAGGGCTAGGCAAGGATCAAAATTCATTCGAAATCTTACTTTAGTGAAGGATATAGCGATTGTGTTTTTCATCGTATACATATATGAATTTCATCAACAAGTTATGGCGCCGTCTGCACACCAATTTTTTGTGTAGTAATGAGATGATCGTGATTGTTGTATACCTATTAACTGGTCTTTACTATTTATATACCGCTGAGTCCAGTCTTGGAATTTAGGAACACTCGTTTGATTTTGCAACGCCAAATTCTGATATGAGCGAAAGTGTCATAGGACTAAATCCGCAGAAGCAGTAGAATTAAAAGAAGAGAAACTTTGATTTCAAATTATTCTCGTCGTTAAGTTATGACCTATAAGAAATGTGTCATAAAAAGCATGGTACTAAAGGAATCCCAATTAGCTATCTGGCACTTCAATCATCAAAAAAAAAAAAATTATTTATTTCACTATATTTATCTCAAAGGTGAGCTTTTAAGATTCGACCTAAAGCAAATCCAACTTTCTTGCTTGTTTTGCTGTCATTTTTTTATGTTGCGTAAGAGGAAAACTACAAAAGTTTTTGTTTTGAAGCCCAGAACAAACATTATGAAAGACAGGCATATAGAATATGCCGTTAGTAGAGTTAGAACAATATAATGGAAGCAAACGCACAGCAAAAGAATGAAAATGCAATGGACTAACTTGAAAAACTTCGCTCCCTAACAACCGAAATATTCAACCAAACAAGCAATCTACCGACCGACCAGCCAACCAAATAACAAACCAACCAGCCAGAAAACCAAGTAACCGACCAACTAACTAAAAACTAAACTGTGTGCAGAAAAACAGTTCAAAACGTTTAATACGAAAACTTATGAGAAAAAAGCATCAGAACGATACCAGTAGCGGCAGCAAAAGCATCTACAATAACTACTACACTAATGTCATATTTTGTTTGTTGTCGGCTTACGAATAGTTAACTAGGGATGATATCAAATGAAAACGGTCAAAGCAATGAACGCAACGCAAGTAAAGGCACAAGCATACACACATTTATACCAACAAAAGAAAAAAGAATCGTGAGCAAAAAGTTGAACAACAACGAGACTTGGCGGTAGCTCGGATTGGCCAGGATTTATCGATCTAGATTTCTCTAAGCGCGCAATTCCATTCATAAAAACCTTGGTTAGTATTGTTTTGATGTTGGCGACGTCTGCAACAGCCACGAACGCGGAGCCATATTGCGCAACTACAGTAATGCAAAAACTCACATAAAGAATGTATTTTTTGAGTTTGTTTGGAAATATGAATAACACCACTATCAGTATCAACCATTCACTACCACTGCTAATGTAATGATGTAAGCATTTATTGTTTTAGTGAGCAAATGTTGCGTTCAAACTTGCTTGCCACCGCTCGTCTGTCTACGCGAGGGATAGTCGCTTCCAATATCGTTGTCGTTGCCTTTGTCCGTTTGTCTTTCAAGCAATATCCGCCTTTGTTTGCTTCTCAACTTTTGTAGGGTTTTTTGTTTCTTGAACAGCTTTGTGCCCAGCATTAAAAAACGGAGCCATACCAAACTTATTTATCGGTTCGTAACGCAAGAAATATGATTTAGAAGATAAACGCTACTTCAACTGCTTGTATGGTGGATCGGCCCATTTGTCTGCTCGTATATAATTGAAAAATTGCACTAATTTTCAAAGGCCGATTTCTTAGTATATTTTATTTATTCTCGCATGACCTACAGACCTATTTAGATTCTCCGTCTGTGGTTTAAATTAGCTAGAGCAGTAAATAGATTACTAAAGTTAAGCATACTTCATAGATTGTTACGAACAAGAACAAGGACGTGAGCAGTCGATAACCGTTACCCTTTGATACAAAATATAAGTAATCTCTTTCCATTATATTGAAAATGAACTATTAACTTCTAGGCGAGAATTTTATATATATATTTTGTAAATTGATTAAATAAAATGAAAATGTACAGAGGTCCATAGGTCTATCCACACGGTATTTGGAACAACAAAGGAGCGCTGTCCTGGAAGCCACATAGCTTATTACAGATAACAGTAAGAGGAGGATTAAAAATTCTATGATGTTAAAGAGCGCAGCCTAGAGTGAATTCAGACCTTCGTGCTTATTTGCCCATCATGTGTATTTCTGAAGTATTGTAAATTTAATTAATTTTCTTTATTCTTATGCGATGCTTTTAAAAATTCACAATATTTATACCCTACACCACTTATGGCACAGGGTACATTAAGTTAGTGCGGCCGTATGTAACACGCAGAAGGGCTTAAGATAGATCCACCTTTTAGTATATCAATCGATTTAGAATCATAATCTGAATTGAACTAAGTGTGTCTGTCCGTCTGGTGTCTGTCCATGTAAAATTGTGTTCAAGTTACAGGTCGCAATTTTTGGGATACTTCGATGAAAATTGATGCTGCGACGTGTCAAAACATAATTTAGGCTTGGCGAACTTTACATCATTACACATCAAATTTGAGCAAAAGTCATATTAACAAAAGATTTCATTTAACTTGTGGTAGATAAAGACAAAATAAATAAAAAGTTTTCTCTTTTCTTTTTTAGTTAAAAGTTTTCTTCTTTCAAAGGCAAATTTGGTAATTGGCTTTGACGTGTTTTGACCCAAGGATAAACGCTAACGAAAATGTTTCGGATAAGTCCACTTTTTCGCCCTAATCGGAAAAATATGGAAAAAAAGTAGTAGTTGGGGTTTCTAAATTGATATGGACTGGCTGGAGCATATTTTGAACCTCCTCATATATCGAAAACTGAAGTTCATACGACAAGAAGGTATAACTTTCCATGCTTCATGATGAATATTATATCATAACAGTAATTTAACATAAAAAATGACCTTATCAAGTTTGGACCATCTCGGCACATTTTTTGGATCTTACCCCAATAAGAATTTTGATTAAAATTGATGCTTTGTAGAGCAGAAAAGTCTAAGTTTTAATATATGATGATGAAAATTAATCCATAATAGTAATTTCATACAAAAATGAACCTTACAAAATTTGGACCATCTATACCTATTTTTGAATCCTGCCCTTTGTAAGGATTACTCTTGTACTACATTAGGTTGCTTTTTGGGCCTGCCGCCCCATGAATACGCACATGTGCCCCACTCTATATAAGATGTTCCATAAGTAAGTCCTTCGGAAAAAGGGTTAATTTTTAATATTTTCTATTTAAA
Organism: Glossina pallidipes; assembly: GCA_000688715.1. Lineage (NCBI taxonomy): Eukaryota > Metazoa > Arthropoda > Insecta > Diptera > Glossinidae > Glossina > Glossina pallidipes. The sequence continues at coordinate 89,529 of KK500213.1, read as the reverse complement.
ATTAATTCATAGTAGCGTTTCAGCAAAAAATGAGGAGTGGTGAATTTGGACAACAAAGGTCTATTTTTTTGGACCCCAAAATATACATAGGCGCTACCACGAAACGCAAACTCTTATAAGGAGAGAAAGTTTAACCTTCCAAATAATATATGCCTTTTGGAGTATTATTACCAAAACGACTGGTCGGCGTTATGCTCGACTATAATGTTCTTAGTTGTTGTTATTGAATTTATATTTTAAGTTTAAGAGAATCTGAAAATTTTACCGTGAACTGTATGTAACTGTATTAGAACGAACGGATCATGGAACGATAGTAAAAATAAGAAAGAGAAATTAATAAATACACACCTTACAAACAACTGTTCTTGATTATTCACACGCCATGATACAACCGTCGCACCTAAAATAAAGAAGAAAACATGTAAATATTATTTAGCACATTCACGTTTAGGCAGTAAAAAGAGCTAAAAAGTTAATTTTTCGAAGAAGTCTAGCTTTCAGAAATTTTTATTTTTGTTCATATTAAGCACCTATTCTTGTGTACCGTTGAGAGTGTAATTAAACTCTTGTAATTTTGCAGTAGAAACCGTAACTATATTACACTGGATAACGGGTTCTGCGAGCGAAAGTATTATTTTTAGCCCACGACACTATAAAAGAAAGTGCCACTAAATCTATTGCACCGTTAATATCGACATTAAAGCCGAATGCAGATAGCATCATCATTTGCAGGAATCAAGTGTGTGCAGTGTAATATGAGTTTATGAGTTTGCGCTGCCAGCTGGCCACAACTGATACAATTGTGATGAGCTGCGTACTCTATGTTAGTAGAGTACTAAAAGAGGTGATATGATGAAAATTCAGCAAGATGATGAGTGATTGTAAATCGATCCAAGAAACTTTGGAAACCTTGAACACGGATGAGTTACTTCTTCCACTTTGTTCCCTATACATTGATTCTTCTGATGAACGCTTCATTTACTGTGCACGTGAATAGTGCCACAAATTTTCACTAATGTTCAACTGCAACTTTGCGAGGGTGGTTATCTTTTTAGTGATTAAGGATAGGCAATATCTTCTTATATACATTACACACATTGTATGTACATATATGACTTTTTTTTCCTTATAAACAATTTTGCTAGAATATGATTTAAACTTACTTATATTCTCAATTCCCGTTTTGCAAAGCATACCGATTAGATCGCACTAAATAGGGGAGAAATTAAATAAAAAAATCCAATACAGACAGAGAAGAGATAGTTGGACCTAATGCAAGCAGTTCAATACATTATCCGAGTACATACGAGTATAATACTCTTAACAAGATGTCTGATTCTTATTTCTGGTTGTTACATTTAAAATGTACAAATACAGAAAATTAATATGCTTTTCCCCCCCAATCCTTTTCTACCTACCGTTCGTTATCCTTTTTGCAAACAACTTTGTTTACGTAGGATAGATAGACGATTTTATTCTCCCAATGCAATGTAATCTAATGCCATGCACATATGCGCAAAATTCTTATACATTAATCATGCAAATACTTCTAAACTTTTAAATTTTTTTGTTTAATTACATTTGTTCAAAGAAATTAGAAAAAGAAATTATATAGTCTCGATATTGAAAAGTATATCTACAAGATATAATTTTTCCTTTAATAGATCATTTAAATCCAACAAGACAAATGCAGTCGTTAAACCAAACAGGCACAAAAAATGTAGAAATATTTAAAAAGAACTTCACCACAATGCCTCGACAGATTACTTTGCTGGTAAGAGTATATTTGGTATGGCTGTATATTCACGAAAAATATAAAAACATATATAAGTAAATTGAAAATTACAAACTTAAGCTCAACCCACATCTAAAATTATAAATAATTTAATAATGGAAGAAAAACAATAAAACAAAAATAGAGAATAATATCAACTACAACGGGCGATAATTTTTTTGTGAATTCACTTCTCAAAGTGATTGAGAAGAAAAATAATGAAGTAATATGTATACACAAAATCCATTTCAAACAAATTATTGCCATAGTCAAAGAAAGGAAAATTTTTTATTTATTTTAGAAATCTTGTAAACGTTTGAAATGAATAAAGCGCTGAACATGTTTGCGCAACATAACATTACATAACGTTACATAAGCGTTTATATAAACGTTAATGAAGTACAAAATTAATAAGGCGAGAATTAATAGGGAAAAAGAAATTTTTCTTTCATATAGAAATAGATAGCAATATACTTTGACTTAATTTTTTCTTTTTTTTTTTAATAAAAACGAAAATAAACGCTTTATTATTATTATTATAAATTTGGTCAGAGAATAAATTCTAAGACTAAAGTCTTAAAGAACTAGCATCTAAGACTTTCGGCTTTATTAAAAAGTCTGACGCACTTGAAATTTGAACCCACGACCATTGCGCTGCTAGTCGAGACTCTTGCTTCTCGGCCGCTCAGGTGGATAACCGCTTTAATATCATATTGTGCTTGAATTTTGTTGTTTAATTTTTTCTTTTGTTTTTATCATCGTTTTGATTGTCTAAGACAACGCACACAGAAATCTTAAGAGTTTGGCAAAAATTTGCTTTCACGCACAACGCAGCGCAAGCTATGTGTTCATCTACATTTAAATGCACGTACCAAATTTTATTATACCTTATAACGCTTGTGGTACATGATGCATAAGGCCCGTGTGGTCGTATTCAGCACCAAGATGGGCTTAACATAAACCCCCGTAATCTTGTCTGTCCATATATCTGTCTATCCATGTAAATTCGTGTTTAAGCTAAAAGTCGCAATTTTTTAGATATTTTGATAAAATTTGGTATGCTGAAGTGTTTTCACCCAAGGACTATTGAAAATTTAGATCGATCCACTTTTTCGACCATTTTCCGTAGAAAGCCCTATTTTGAAGATGTGTTATATAAAAAAATTGCAATTTTCAAAACTTATCGACGAAAGTGGTTAAATAATAGTTTTTCGACATTTTAAATTGATGTGAAAACTTCAACGGGACAATTTGTTGGAGCCACGCTTCTATAACGGAAACTGCAGTTCATATGACAAAAAGACCTAATTTTCAATGATTCGTGATGAAAATTTGGTCATAATAGTAATTTAAGATAAAAACAAGTAAGAACATTATAGGCGGGCAGCACTGTCCTATACCACTTCGCCGTGTGCAGTTATTAGCTCGTTTTGATAATAATAGACCAAAAAGTACACAATATTTTCATACAAAGCCATAATTTTCATAAAAGTCCGCATATTGGTAGGTTAGATTTTCTGTAAGAGTTTTTGTTTCCTGATAGCGCCAATATATGTTGAGGTACAAGAAAAATAGTGATCTAAATTCATTACAGTTAATTTTTTTTTTTTGCTGAAATGCTACTACGAATTAAGTTTCATCAAAAAATATTAAAAATGAAATCATTTTGCGAAGCACCTGATAAATGAAATATCTTATATGCAGTAAGGTCAAGATAGACCTATGTGGTTGAAATTAGCTTCATTTCATTTTTTTATTTAATTACTATCATGAAAAATTTTTATCATAAAAAAATTAATAAGTAGGCTCTTTTGGCATATAAGCGTCTACGTGGCATGAGAATCGTTACATGCGGTGGTATTCAAACAATATATCTACGTGGTCTAAATTCGGTAAGATAGATGTCTTTGTCAATTTATTATTATGAATGATTTTCACCATGAAGTATGGGAAATTCTAATACTTACAATACAAAGTTTCCATTTCCAGCCGGTCCAATGTTTGCACATTTATTTGGAATGCCGAAATATCACTACCCATATAACGGTTTTTAAGAATTGGGCGTTATATATGTAGTAGTCGAAAACTGGATTCGTGAAGTCTAAATTATGTTTTGACACGTCACTATACCAAATTTCATCAAAATATCCCAAAAATTGGGGCCAGCCGTTTGGACACGAAATATTACTAACGCAATATATTAAACAAATTGAACACAGCATTGTGCAGCATTGCATTACAGCAACAAAAGCATATGTTTTGAAAAACTGTGCACATGATTAGCTTTTATTTATAAAAACAACAACTTTTTAAATTTTTCAAAGGAAAAGACAAATTGTACAAGTTGCACAGGTCATACAAGCTAGTGCAGCCACTCTCGCTATTTTTTTCCCAAGTTTTCTACCCGTGAGTCCCAATGTTTCTAATACAAATGATGTCTGCTTGATAGTAGTACCTCCTTGAAGGGCAATATTCAAGACTGGCGTCGGGCAACTTTGATGATGACATAAAAAGTCACCGTGCCTCAAAAGACTTCTACGTCAATTTGAAGCCTATTAGCATTTTCAAATTGGCTCCATGTCATCCTGAGACCACCTCGACCTTTAAGTTTTTAGTTCCGACCGAAAAGATGGAAACTTTATTCAGTAAATAATCGTGGCCGCTCGGACACTTAACAAGAGAACTTACTCCTCCCGCAAAAGGCGAAGTGTTTCTTCAGGCCCACTATCATTTAACAAAATGTTAGGGGCCTAAATTCAGAAGTTCCTTCTGCTTACCTAAACTCAGAGAGCACGGAATTGTCCTGTTTGTCTTTTACTGAACGTTGAACACTGCTTAAAATCTGATCAGCATTCGTCGGAACTTTTTGACAGTTCTTTCCAGGTCTTCAGAGAAGATCAATTAGATCGCACTTATGGTGGAGGTTTAATTAGCCATGCCTTTCCTTCCAACTTATTTGGATTTCCTGCTCTTCCCGATGTTGAATTTATTGCCGTTCGGGCGAAAATTGGCAATAAACAATTATATGTGACTCGTTCCCGTATTCACCCAAACGCGGATATTTCTACTTATATATGCTGCCGTTATTTGTGACGTGGCCGAAAAGTCCCGCAAGTCGTTTTGTGTAACAATTCAGGCTTTATGGTCCCCACTTTAACATCTAATATATCTAGCGTATTTTTCAGCCAATTATTTGATTGAAATCTGCTCCAATATAACCACGCTGCTAGTTGCAATGGCGGACTGCTACATCTTTGTTTTGTCATTTTCTCGGAGATAGTTGTAAATAGCTGACGACTTTCTATTTTACCTAAGGATCCGTATGATTCAGCAATTTGCGTATCCTTTCATTACAGGCAGGATGCAGGCCTTTGAATCACCCTAATTCCACTTGCTCAAATGATTTCAATAAAACCAGTATTTTACCGCTTGAATTTCATCTTTCACACATTACGCTTAATTTTTCTGCTGAAAATATTGAATCCGTAATGCCGTCGTTTTGTAATATATTAAACCTAGCTATTTCTGTCATGGCCGAATAAAGTAACTAAATACTCTAAAAATAATAAAAACAAACTTTTCAAAAATACATGAAAAGTGGATCTGCGTACGACTATTTCTTTTATTCTTCGGTAAAATATACATTCAAGTACCTAAACCATCAGAGTCATCGCAATTACTTTCATAGGAAAAAATCTCACTTCTTAGTAATCCGAAATACTTGTGTAAATCGATCCGTTTTGGCTTGTCCTCGAATATATATCACTCACGAAGAAAATTTTGTTGCTGGCTACTTTTGATTTATTATCAAATGAATATTACTTATTACTAATCAATTTACTTAGCTTAGAAGAGCGACTCTTAGTATGTTTTTCTTTTACAAGGATGCCCCATAAGCTTTAACTCGGTACGCGATACGTGATCTCGACTGTGTTTGTAAACATGGAGGATTATCTATTGTTCGTTTAAAAGTACGTTTCGTTGATGAAAAAGTCTCTTTCGAATTCTTTTTCTACACCGTTCAATATGGATAGCCAAACGAAGCATTTGCGGCATGTTATGCTTCATTGCTTTAAAAAAGGTAATAGTGCAAAGGGCACTGTAGACGAAATTTGCACCGTTTATAGGAAAGGTGCTACGACTATTGAACCGTTCGCAACTGGTTTAAGAAACTTAGACCTGACAATTTTGATTGGAAAGTCGTTGATGCGGGTCTCACTAAGAGTATGCTCGCAGAAAATCTGCAATATAGTGTGCGCGAGATAGTGGATGCTACTAACGTTCCCAGGGCAACAGTACGTAGTCATTTAATCAAAATGGGGTATGTCGTCTATTGGTTAAACATTAAAAAAAAAGATGAAACTTGTGGGAGACCGTAATATTTAAACTTTTAGGCAACACGTTCCCGCTCAGTGAGTTTGTTTTAATTCCTTTAATTGTAAGGGGAATTTCCTTCCCTTCCAATTGTTTTTTTATGTAAACTATTTCTAATATTTTTTTTTTTAGTGGATGATCTTCTTGCTTCGTTCAACGATTTGCTTTGGCGCATATGAAAGCTGCATATCATCCTAGGATGAGTGTTGAAGACTTACCACCTTAAGTTAATACATTGCAATTGTCAATTGATTAGGCCTGTCTTATACCGGCCTTTCTAACTAACATTTACAAACACAATGTAAATGTTATCTGCGTCATGTTTTAATGAAATACCTTTGGTAGACAGTAAACAAAGTTTTTAACATTTTGTTAAAATATTTATCGACGCAAACACAAAAACTTTTTTGCTTCATTTTAAGCAATGCTACGAATTATAATTAATAATTGCACCGTATTGCCACTTGTACTATAGGACATATTAAGCTTGTGCGGATCTATGTAACACTAAGAAGGACTTAACACAGAACCAACGTTTTATTACAACGATCATTTTGGAGTTTTTAAGGGATTTAAACTGCTATTGAAAACATATTGGATCGGAAAACTTTTTTGGCCACTCCTTATTTCAACCAGCCTTTGTATGAAAACAAAGTGCAATTTTCAAAATTCTTCGACAAAAATCGCTAAATACCAACATTTCGGCTCACTAAATTAGCGTGAAAAATTTTAATCGAATATGGCACTTTCTTAATCTTTCTTCGATCTTATTGACTTTTCTCCACTATTGTGAATGTGATAGTAGAAGGATTATGTTATTATTATATTGCATAATTATATTTTGAAGAATAATTTAAGAGACTATATTTTTGTTATAATTCACTTCTTATGCTTTATAATGCTGGACTAGTTCTTAAGCTCGAATTAACTATAATTATACCCCCCATCAAAAATGAAGTATATTCTCTTTTTGTTGAAATGTTCGCAATACGCAGAAGGAACTATGTACGATATATATTCTTGATCACTATCAGACTTGTTATTTCCCTGATCACTATGGAGAGTGATCCTTTGTTAACAATTACATTCATTTTTCTGTCCGCCGCCTGTTCTAAATATATTTAATGTTACTAATACTCTTATATGGAATGTACATATATATAGGGCACCGAAGGGTGGTATAACATTGTGATCAAGAAGAAAAAACATTATTGAACTTAAAACGCGCGGGTATTATGAAAATAAACTTTTTATAACCTGACCGACATCTGTGTCAAATTTCACATCATAAACGTCATTAGTGTGTCAGCTGCGCTTGGGTTTGTACGACGTAAAAAATATTTTTTCTGAGTTTTACAATGTGTAATTTTGTTGAACGAAGAAGTTGCATTCAATTTCGCTTGTGAAGCGAAAAGGGATGAGACTTTAATCTGCGCATACGTCCGGAAAACAACCGATTAATCGAGCGAATACAGGGCAAACGGTGAGCCAACACCGAAAAACCGCGCCAAAGTTGCTCAAAAATCAAGGTGATGTTAACAGTTTTCTTCGACCATCGTAGTGTTGTGCACTATAAATTCCTTCCGACGGGACAAACTGGCCAAGGAATATTATTTGAGTTTAAGGATTATTGAAGGTGACGGAATAGATTAGTGATAATAAATAGATTCAAAAAAAAAAAAACAATTATGTTGCTTCAAATTTAGTCAAAATATAGGAAGTTGTTGCACGCAGCTTGTTATCACAAGTGGCCCCCATAGATCGCTTACAATACAACATACAAGAACATTTCTGTTTTCAAAAGCGAATAGGGAAGAAAACTACAAATTTTCAAACTTTATATTATTACCTGGGCATTGCTACTTTTGTCTGTTCTCGGAATAAAAGTGGAAATTTATACGGTGTATATGTTGTACTTTATGAATAGCAAGCAGAAAAAACGGAAGGCAAAAGTGTTCACAGTTTTTGTTGCATAGGCGTGAGGGCTTTATAGACGCATCCTTTTATTGGTTTGGTTCATCCTCATATTTTTTTGCAAGTTTGTGGTGTCTTAACTTTTGGGAACGGGAGAATGTTTACCCCAGTTACTACAGAGTTGCTTAGATTGATATGCTTGGGCGCATTCCGAATGTGAAACTCGGCACGAATTTATATACTTTACCGGGTTTTTGAATTAGAAAAGGGGTTTATAATGGAAAATCATTTTCATAAGTCCACAAACGAATTTCACCTCACTTGACAAATTACCTTGAAATAATCATCAATAGCAGCCATAAGTAATTCCTATTCTGGCAGTAATGCCTTTTCTTATTGTTATATAAGAAAATTATTTTTGATTATTGTAAAGCTAATTGTTTTTATGTTTTTGAATAAAAGAAATTCTGCAAATTCAGAAGAAATATAGAAAAAAACACTCTTCACTAATTAGAGAAAAACAATGTAACGATTGGTTCAGAAGTCTGGAAAGCACGGTCCTATTACCTTGCAATTGCCATCTATTCCATTATATTAAAAATGGAATTTTGAATGGATTTCTTTGACAGGAGGCAAGCATTTTCCTTTAATTAAAAGAAATTCTTTAACACTATTAGGTAGGCAAACGAGTAACCTCCTAGTGCTCAATAAAAGTTCACGCCCACAATAACATTGATTGAAGGTTTGTTAGTAACTGAAAGCGAATGAAAAAGAAAAAAAAAAATTAAAAGAGTTTTGAAAGCATATAATAAAAAAACAAAATAATAATTTAAGGAGAATGGGTGTCATTGTCCACCCAGATTACAGCTAATAGTTGTGGAGCTCAAAGTTATAGTGTGTTGAAAATTTCCAGCTAATGCTAGTCGCGAAGTTGCCGTTTCAGTAGTTAAGCAATTAGCTTCAAATTTGGGAATAACTCAAAATGCTGAACCGAGTTATTTGGTTAAAGATGAAGAGGTAAAAATGAATATTTTTTTATAACGTACAAGTGCTTCAATGTTTTTTATCTCAGATTAACTGGTGCATGGATATGATATTTTTCGGTTTAACTTTACCACTGCAAGAGCATGAAACCATCAACCTAAGAGTGTCACCCTTTCACGCACATCTTATGCATATGTTTCGATTTGTTCCCTTTGCTGTTTTTCTTTTATATGGGAAAAGGAAAGGTCCTTGTACCTTTTATTTACCAACTCTATATGTCTAATCAAAATTTACCAATCTTTATAGATAAAATTGAACCAGTTATTAGAATTAAATTGGAAATATAAACCCTATATTAAATGAATTTATATGTTTTTGGAAATTGCTGCCATGAAAGAGTATGAATTTGGTGCCCTGTGGGTTTGAAAGTGCATAATATATGCATATATATGCTAATACTTGAGTATATTCACTAAGCCAAGATAACAAAATTTTACAAGCGTTCTTGTCGGCCCATTATGTACAAATTTGGCAGCCATCCCCGTCGAGGTAAAGGTGTCGACGTCATGTCAAAGAGGAATTAAGCAACAAAAGTCGCAAACATATTAATGATACAATTTTTTTCTTAGTAAAGCATTTTATTCTAAGCGAGATGAATTTGTTACATACAAAAATCAGAACATAACAAGTACTACTCACCGTGTAAGTTAATCGTGCACGTAGTGTTATTGCCGCGATCCAAAACAACAACGCTCGTAGCGGCTGCGCCTCCCGTCGCTGCCATTACCCCACTGTTCGCAAGAACGGTAGGACGTCGACCGCGCGGCAAAGTGACGGATTTTTTGTTAAAGGTCCGAAGAAGAAAATTATGCGCGCGCAACTAAGCCCGCAATTGAAACAACAAAAATGCAACAGACACCAAGTGGCGTGCCTTTTTTTTTTGTTATTTTATTTATTTTTGCTTTCAATCAAATAAATTTAAATGTGTATTGAATAATCCAACTGAAAAAACTGTAATCTTAGAATTGCCTGCTTACCAAAGGCGCGACTAGTTCACCTTGGAAGACTGGAGTTTATCACACAAACAGTGAATTTGCAATTATATGAACATATGTTTAAAAACAATGAATAGTTTAGTTTGTTGTGGATGTTAAATTTTCTTTCTGCTTGTCACTAACTCTTTACGCGATAAAGTAGTCAATATTTTATTCGTTTCCTTTTGCCGTTAAAGTGCAAAATTACGTAGCACGTTGCGCGAATTTGGGATATACGAACTCTTACGCACGAGCTTTTATGTACGGGCAATTTGAACACATAATTTTTCTTTCTTTCTAAATTTTTACAGCTTAAAAACTTTGCTTATGTTCATGACTGCGGGTAACCTTAACATCATATCATAAATTATTTATAAAGACATTTCGAAAAAGAAAATTCCGTCGAAACCTTCAACAGACTGAGCCAATTTTAAATTTCAGCAGAGGTGAATTAAATCAAGTAATGCAGTAGTTCTAACAAAAAATGTTCAGAGACAGACAGCCACATAAAGTTGGGCAGAAATTTTTATGGTTTTTAAATTTTTAAAGTTTTTTCAATTTTTGACGAAATTTCGAAACATTTCAATAATGGGGCAACAACCTTACCTTGATCTAATGAAGATAAATAATTTATTTGTTATTTCAGATATTTTTTGCGTACGGCAGCGTACGGAACTTGCTTAAGTTAAGCGAGGACGGTCTCTGATTATGATTGGAACAAAATGCAATTGGGATATTACGGTGCACAACGAATCGTAGAACCTGGCTTTATTAATTTCCGTAGAGCGATTAGAAATCTAGATACGAAAGTAGCATCAGTTGTGGAAAAAGAACTAGAAAGAATGCATGCTGCCAATGTTTAGTCGGATAAGCAATAATCCTTCTGCGGCTTTATTAAAGATGACATATTAAATCTAACAGTCTTTTGTTTATAAATGGAGGGAATTACGCTCTCCCTAAGGATAATCTTTGATGTTCACTAAAGTATTTTGGTGTGGGATTTTCTCTTCTACCTATTATGTTCTTTCTCTTAAGCAATTCTTTTTTTTCATTAATCACCCATGCTTAATGGTTCAGCTTTGTAAAAGTCAAATTTAGAGACTGTAAAAGTGAAAAAAAAACCACTCAGAAAGTACATAAGGAAAAATACATGATTTCTTAACACGGTAAGAGTTCTATAAAATAATAAAATTGCTCTTTTCAGAACTTTTCAGCTAATTTTCAGCTAATCTTGAAAAATTGTCTTCTGAAGTTAATGGTTGCGGCTGAAATCTTTGTTTACAACGGGGTAGCCTTTGCTTTGCGCTCCCAATGCGAATTCCGCTACACACGTATAAAACAAACACACTACTTCGCGATAGGCGCATACATTCAATTACATATAATCTGTCCACCAACTCACCCAAGCCTATAGAGGCTTTATGTTTTAAGTCACTAATTCGTCAATGATCTTTTGAAATATTCTTCTACACTTCAGAGCAATAAAAGGGAGGAAGCTTCGCGAGTAAATATGTGCATATAATTACAAAATCACCAACTTTATTTGATAAAAACCCAGACCTATCTGCTTTTTAATATATTTTCTTTGATTTAAAAAATATATGCACAGTTTTCAATTTTCAATGAAATATTTTGCATTTCGTTTCATTGTTTTTGTTGAAACTTAGCGATTCTATTTTATATATGCACTTGTATATATATTCGTATATGTATATATTTCTACGTCTACGCTTTGCTTTTCTTGTTCTTTGTTCATATTTTTTCTAAATAGACGTAAGTATTCATAAAAACAGCTGCGCCGCGTTGTTGTTTTTTGTTTTGATTCGGTTTTTTGTGAATGGAATAAAATACAAATGCAAAAAAACAGGAACACATTCGCCAACACGCACCCTAGCCGAGCAACAATACGAATTGTAATAAAGATTCAAAACAACTAAATGAAAATGGAGCCACGAAGAAGACATGGAGCTCACACACCGCTCGCAAAGCGTTGCCGTTGACAAGAATTTTTCTTTCAGTATGTAACAGTGTCGAAAAATTTTTTCTACATTGAGGAGAGAGAACTTTAAATTATTATATTACACAAATCACAAACATTTTTGCTTCAAAGCATTCAAGTTGAAATAAAAAGAAGATTATACAATTTTGCAAATTAAAAGAAATTGCAACGTCACAAATGAGCATAATGATTGTCTTATGCGTTTTCCGTAGCGCACGAACGGTCAAAATAAAATTGACTGTATGTATCAGATGTTCTTGTAGATGTAGCCTGCGTTGTGGTTTGCATTGATGTAGATATTGGGCAAACTTTAGCGCTGAATACTTGTGTTCGCGTTGTACTCAATAATGCACAAGGCTTAATCTGTTAATAGTGTTAAAGACGACACATGACTTCCAAAACTATGTTAAAAATACAACCCAGAAACGTTACCTTGCATGAGTTATGATCACATACCATGCAGAAACGTTACCTTGCATGAGTTATGGTCAAAATACAATCCAGAAACGTTACGTTGCTCGAGTTGTGATCAAAATACAATCCAGAAACGTTACCTTGCATGAATTATGCTCAAATAAAAGCCAGAAACGACAATTTGCATGAGTTAATAAAGATTCTGAATTAATTATTGGTATTTTTTGCTTTTGTCGCTAAGAATTTTATTTAAACATTTTAGAAATTAGAAAACGGAAAAAGCAATCTTAGACATCTTTAAAATAATATATTATGTAAGGAAAAATTAGAAATCGTATATCTGTGCTATTTAGCTTGCAATATCATATAGTTATGAAGAGGTACAAAATTATTAGAATGTAAATTTTCTCTAAAATATAATTTTTTTGAAGTAAACCACATTAATAAAAAAGGAATTTTTTGCAAGCAGAAGATGATTTCAATTATTCCTAGTAAGCTCGCCCTATAGTTAATTATATAATATTTATAATTAATTAGCGAACTTCAATAGATTTATAAGGAAACGCCGCATAAGTGCATCGCGGATGATTTCGAAAACATTTGAATTCTCTGACTTGCGCAGGTGCTGTAGAAGGGAAACATGTTAATATTGTGCATCCTCCGAATTCTGGTTCACAATATTATAACTACAAAGGTAACCTGTTGTTACGCTAAAATATGACCAACATTTTATAATGTATTGGTCTTCGTACTCAATCGCTCTGCTGCCACTATGCGATGCGAAATACACTTTTACTGCAGTTCACATTGGAGAGTACGGGTTCCAAAATGACGGTTGCATTATACCCCATTCCGAGCTTGGGAGACGTTTAGTCCAATGTCGACTTGAGCTGCCTTAGTTTCCATACTACTTTTTGAGCGACGGAACATTTTCTCTACGGAATAACCTAATGACGCCTAACCCTGGGGTTCTATTAGCACAAGACAAGAAAATTTTCAATGAAAGATCATCTTGGTGAAGAGTAACAATGGAAGATGCGTTTGGTGCGTTGGTGTCTTGTTGACGTCCCGAGAAAGCTGCAACAGTGATAACGGCCACCATTGGCTTACGTAATTTTGTGAAAATAAATGACGGAAAATAACGCTAGCAAAAGTGTCTTTTATCTTTGTGATATTTTAAAAAAATATTTAAACCAAAACCCAATTTAATGATAATAAAGTTCATTTAAATAAAAAATTACCGAAACAAAATATAGCATTTATTTTAAATATAGCAACGTTCATTTATGAGGAACAAACAAAATGTAATATATTTCGTTTTTTGCAATGAATGTTTTACTTTATTTAATTTTTCCTTTCGCCTGGTTGTTTTTCACATCATATGAAGCCGTATGATTTTGTTTGGCTTTTATAAGCGCGTCAATCGAAACAACGCACGCACAAATTTAAGAAGTTTGCAAAAAACTCGTCTTACCTACAACACAACGCAAACTATATGTTTCTACACTTAAACACACAGGGTCAACTCTTTTTTGACATTTCGGGAGTCATGCGCAACCCATAACGCAAGGATTCTGTTTGCACAACGCGTTTGTGGTGCAATATTTTAAAATTTTTGCGTGCGTCGTTTATGACAATCAAAACAGGGGAAAATTTACCACAGATACTACACAATTGGACAGACACTTGCTTAGGTGCATCCAGAAATTGAATCGAATTTGGTTAAAAGTGATAGTATGTAAGTTTGTGTTTTTATTATCAAACTGAAATATAAATGAGAAATGAGTTCGACTACCTGTTAGAATATAAAATAAAGAATTTTGGCTTTTACGTAATATGTATGGCTTTTATCTATATACGTAAATAAAACACAGATGTTTTCAGTCTTTAAAATGGTTATATACGTTTTTTTTATTTTCATCGAAATTCCACCACCTTTTGTTTAGATTCATTGAAATTCCACCAGCTTTTTTTCATTTTCATTCATTTCACATTAACTGCATATATTAAATATTTAAAACAACTCTGTGCTTTCTCTATTCTGAACACATGGTACATTTTATAAACAATGTGAAGGGGAAAATAGATAACGGCTCTTAGCGAAGAATTTACCAAATCGAAATTTACATAAATTCAAGTTCATTTTAGAAGTGGACATAGATGTTGAACGTAGTTAACAAATACGAAAAAAAATTAAATAAGGGGAATAAAAAAAATTGATGCATCTTTTCCAAAATAGTGAAGCAGTGAAAGTTAGTTAAGAAGGTAGTTAAGTACTTAAATTGAATAAATTCTACGAATCAAAAATGTATAAAAGAGTATAAAAATAACGTAGTGCAGTTGTAGGAAGTGGACAATTAAGAAAAATAATTAAGAAGTTTAAAAATAAATAAATAAAAAATTGGTGAAACATTTACATAAAATTAAGAAAAAAGCGGTAGAGTTTTTTAATAACAATAATAATAATAATAAGAAAAAAGCTCAAAAAATTATGAGTATATTTATTTTCGTTTCCATTATTTTATTAGCTGGGAGTTTGCAAAATTTTGTTTGTGAAAAAAAGCTTTAAAAGTAATTTAAAAACACCTTAAAAAAAAAGTTTGTCTGGACAAAAAATTCCCGAAAATATTGTTTCAACAGTTTATTGGCGGTAAGTGCATTTATTTTCCCCTATTTACATTTTCATATATTTCACACATTATTACATTTTTATTATCATTATTTCCATGCAGTGGAAACAATAAGGGTGGGTTTTTATTAAATAGGTTTTTTGGAATTCGTAATAATAGTTTTCGAAATAGCAATAACGGCGAATTAACATGGCGACAAACGTCTTGTTAGTGCCCCTAATATCAATATAATATTCTAAAAATTATCCGAAATATCATTAAAGAAAAAAAAAAACTCATTTGTAAAATTTTTTTTGGTTCGTTACTGTCACCGACTACTAATAAATTAGCGGGGTTTCCATGCAATAATAATAAAATCAAAATTGTTATAATGTTTTTGTTTTCTTTTATGTCTTTTTTTATATAAATTAATATATTTAACACGGAAAAGATTTTCTCCATTTTCATAAAGAGTTCATTATTTATAGTGAATTAAATTTAATATTAAGTTAACAAAAAATTATTTTCTATATTATGTTTTCAAAAAATAAGATTGTTTAAGCCCATTAACCAATTTAACATATTATTAAGTGGGTTAGTGGTTATATATGAGGGTTAAAATATGTGAATTTCAATTAGATTAGTAGGTTTAGTTTTGGTTATTTCAATTTGTTCAGATGATTTGGTTTTTGCCGAATGAAGCATATTTCAACAACGTTAAAAAACACACAAAAAACGTAAAAACAAAAACAACGTATCGCTGCAAAATGCTAAGCTATAAAGAAATGGAAGCAATGTTACCGAGTGCAAAAAGTAAGCATTCATCTGGATGAAACGTGCAAAATGTGATTTAAGGAATCCTGACGAATACATGCTTTCCTTAGTATGTAAGGGAAACAAAGGAAATGAAAACGAACCGAAATCTCGTAATGCAATAAAAATATGATAATCACTTCGAATGATTTAATTTTTTTTTATCTAATAATTTTTATATCGTATTCTCCTTTAAAAATCACATGAAATTTCCGATATAAAATATGTTAAAACACAATCTCCTCAGTCTAATTTTTCTTTAATATTTCTTTACGATTTTTAAAGACTGGTCATAGCCTCTACTACGATTAAAGGCCAATAGAAAGAACTAGCTGGTAGACTGAGCACGGAACTAAACCGTGCAGTGTCCGCTGAGAAGGTGACACAGACTTTAGAAGCAGTTGGAAATGACTTGAAGGAGGGTCGATTTTTCGTACGGTTCATGGCGCGTACCTATGGTCTAGGTTCGTGCAGCTTCATCAGCACGTCCCAGAACGGGTAAGGCTGAACTGTGTTGTTGGATCACGGTTTATATGAAGAATTATCAGCCGTTGTGCGAATTCTGGGAAGTCACTGTTTTAAATGATGAACACCATATGTTTAAAACTGCTCAAGAATTAGATATCAATGATTACATGAAATTCCTCGAAGTTTTATTTCAATTATTTCCATATACCATAAAATTCTTCTCACGGCTTTCCGCACCGTCCACCCGTGTGGACGCGTTGTCAATTATTTTAAATGGTTGGCTCCCCCATAGGCCTACACCATTAAAAACTTAACTTAAAACTATAATAATGCTTGCAATAATAACTAAAAATAAATAAAATCTTCATTTATACATAATATACGTATATAATACATAAATGCATAAAACACATATATATATGAAATAAATAAAAAGTAAATACGGTGGGTGCAGTGCGGCGTTGATTATTAACATCACAAAAAGAAAATAATGTAGTTACTAAATTTTATATATAAAGACAATCACGAACTTACCATTTAACCTATGGCAGTTTTCCATTGTAATGAAGCAATAGTGCAGGTTTATGGCAATGGTATTTTAATGTAAAATGAAATAAAAAGAAATAAATTTATTATACATAATCAACTTACCTTGACAGATCGTGAACCTTGACGGCTTATGAGAGTTTGACGGCGCATCGTTCCTCCTTTATCTTTAATGAAAAGTGGGAACATAAGTTAGTAATGTATCAACAGTTTCGTGCTAAATTTGAATTACCTTTACTTTGTTCTTTTGAGTCACAATTTTCCATTTTCCAAAGGACGACGATGAACCTTTTTAATCTGTAAAGAAAAATTAGAAAATAAGTTAGTAATTTATCAACATTTTCGTGCTAAATTTGAATTACTTTAGTATGCAGACACGTTTTTGTCAATAGACTCCCTGAAGTTTTCGGTTCTCAGCAGTATAAATAGGATAAACCCAAACTAATTTTGCGTAGTCTTTTTCGGGCTCTTTCACAATTTCGTAATTCATTGTGTTTATTATGAGGTAATTATCGTCTGCTTTAAATCCGCTTTTGTATTTGAACATCTGCAGATTCCTTAGGCGATTGCACAACTTCACCATCTTGACGGCCGATCTGGTTTTCTTTCGTTTCGACATAGAAGTATTTACGAAAAACGCTCGAGGAGATCTTTTTTATTGTTGCTTCTATGTGAACAGCAAGGGAATCCTTTTTGAATTTTTCCATGAAGTAATTGCTGATTTCCGTTAGTTTGCGTTTGAGCTCCTCCACATTTCGGTCCCTTATGGAGCTCCGATAAAATATATTTGCGAAATCTGTTATCACATTGAAGATTTCGCATGTGTTCTTTGCAACTTTGGAGTCGTTTTTAAATACATCTTCTTTAATTACCGCTTGCAGAATGGCAGGCATGGCGTCGTTGAAGAATTGAATCAAATGTGGAGCATACCGCGTTGATAGAACCGTTAAAACGGCGCCTCGTTGGGCCCAAAATTTACTCGTAGGCTCGAATTGCTCGTAGAATTTTGTACATATTGCCCAGTCGTATGTATCTTTCATTTTTTCTATTTTATCTTTTAAACTTCGCAGGAGGTGCAGATAATCATACAATAGTACAATTCCAACGGGTAATTTTTTTACAGCTTCAGAATATCCGGTAAACCTGTCACAAACTACGGCTCGCACGTCTAGTCCAATTTGTTTAGCCAGATTATATTGCAGGTTTATATTGTCTAATAGTACTTTTGCCATTGAATTGACGTGGGGGGTTGACGCTTAAAATCATGTTAAACGCTGTCGCCAGGATTCTAACAGCGAAGACGAGCATTGTTTTGTAAGCCCAAGTTGTTTTCTTCTTCTTGTCGGCATAATGGCATCCAATTAGTGTATCGGTTCTCCGCGAATACACTACCTGATTGTTTGTGAAGACTTCGTCGAAACATATTTGTACTATTTTGTTTTCTGGCGTCAAATACTTAACGACTTCCCGAAGTTCTTCTACGTACGGCACAACGCTGTCAGGTTTGCGTTCGACGGCCTGGCCTGCGTGAACTGCAAGGCGCTGTTGCAATTCTTCCTTTTCGGCATTAACCTTCTCCCACTGTTTGATGAGCCTCGCATGGGACGACGTTGACGGGCCGTTGTTGTAAAGCTCGTCGGTAAATATATCTGGGCTTACCATATTTATATTTGTTAGATCTAGCTTGCCTACTGGCGTCGTAGTTGGTTTGTCTGTCATTTGTGTTGTTTCCTGAACATCCGTCGCTTTTTCTACCCCCACTACGTTGTCTCCTGCTTTGGCCACCTGGTTTTCTTCTTACCCCCTACTACCACTGCTCCTGTCACCTGGTTTTCTCCTCCCCCCTACTAGCACTGCTCCTGTCACCTGGTTTTCTCTCAAGTCGTGGCCCCAAAAGGGTTCCGCGTCCTCGCTGTCAGTGTTGATCTGCAAAATTTGTCCAGTCGCGTATATGTCCTTTTATAGTATTTACCGCCCACGCCAACCCCAATTTTCGCGCATACCACGTATTGTGTCCCACCCTGGTCTAACAGCCTCGTCTTCGGTCCACCCTTCTCAAGCTATATCTAACAGCGTAAATTTTCCTAATTTTTTTTCTTGTACAGTAACTAAATGTCCAATTTCTTTTGTCAGTCAGTCGGCTAACTTTCCACATAGTGCTTTACGTAAATTATTCCCTCTATGGTAAGTTCATAAGTTCAGATATTTTTTAAAAAGCGGACTGAACACCCTGTCTGGAATTTTGACCATTATATTTATTTTAGAAATAAAAATAATATTATAATATTAATATAGTGATAATTATAAATAAATATTATATAATAAAATAATAAAGTAATACAGAATACTTATGAGATAATAATAATTCAATAACCTGAAAAAAAATGCGAAACAAAATAGACAAATTAATAATAAATAGTAAATATTAAATGAATTAATAATTTACATATTGATTCTTCTTCTACTGTCAGTAGTAGAATTCCAAACCACTATTGATTTAGTCGAAAAATAAATTCTAACACAACATCTATAGCTGTCAGCTTTGCAAAAGAATTATTGTATCATACAATCGACATGATACAACAGAGCTGGTAACGCTATTAGCCTAGCTTACAAATTGCTATTTCTACTACTACTACTACTACTACTACTACTACTACTACTACTACTATTACTACTACTATGCTTTTTATGTACAACGTTGCGAACCAACACCAAAAAATTTAACGTAATTCATTTTACAGTTGGATATGTTTTAATTATTTATTAAACAATTTTTATTTTTTTCTTTCTAGACGAAGTAGTAAAGGAAAATCCGGAGATGATACTGAAAAAAAACAAAAAAAATTTATTGGAAGTGAATATGATAAATACCATAATTCCAAAATGATTCGTATCAGAACAATAAGAAATTCCAATGTATGTGGTACTATGTTAAAAATACGTTTTGCAACTGCATTATCGCTGAAATAAGTTACTAAAATTATAGGAGTTGTAAAGTAAAGTTTGGACTGCGGCCTTGGTAGTACATTTGTAAGAAAAATATATGATAAAAACAAGTAAAGAAATTATATTTGGGCGCGGCCGAATCTTTTACACCCATCACCGTTATCCAGTTTAGAATTAACACATTTTTAGCCAGACAATATATCTTCTGTCTTGTTTATCTTGCGAGCTATAAACAAAAAACATCAAAAAAGTGAAAAAAATCACATATAACCTTCTGCGTGGACGACCGATAGAACATAGAACGTGCCAATATAATATAAATTAATATGGCGGCACACATATTTATTGGTATAATGGCGCCAATATGAATTGTCACTATATATTGTAAATATAAAGTTATTCAACTTTTATTATAAAATTCCTTACACTTATTTAAATTATTAAATGATATATATCTTAATAAACTTTTTTTTCTGTAAACTTTTCTAATACACTAGATGTTGTTTATAATTTTATAATTTTTTGGTTTTGTTTTTATTTAATTTTATACAAATTTTTCATCTTCTTCTTCTAATTTTTAAATTTTTCAAATTATTTTTTTTTTAAATCTTTTCTTGCAATTATTCACTTTGTCAAACTGCTTTGTACACTTGCGAAGTGGCTTTGACTTTTCGCTAAAAGCCGTTAACTGGTTTTTTCTTTTGCATGGTTTATAAGAAAAGTGCCATATGTTGAGAATGGAGAGAGTGCAGAGTCGCTTCGAATAAATATGAATAATGTTGAAAATAAAAATGTTTAAAAAAAAAAATTTAACAAAATATGATAAAACATGTTTTAAATCCTGCGCAAAAAATGAGCAGCAAGTACAAGCGATGACTTTAAAAGATTATAGACAGATCTGTCATAATAAAATATGAATCTATAATGCATCCAAATTACTAATTTTTCCTTGTTTTTTTTACTATTTTGATTTGCGTCTCTTGCGATGGTTCATAGAACACAAACGTGCCCCGCCATACTTGCATATACTTGTATGTGTACTACATGTATAAGTTACTTATGCATCACATTTTAAGCAGAAAAATGAACAGCAACACATTGAATGCAGAAAACTATTCTGGCAACACATTCCTCGATAAACATTCGTATGATTTGCTATAGAAGTGTAGAGTAGGTTAAATAATAACGTCTATTGCATATACACATGTATGTACTGTTATCAAAGAATATATGAGATTATGTTAATTTTCGGATTGAAACTATCAAAGCAATTGAAAGGAATTGAATTAAACACAGCGGGCCGGAAGTTGCCCATACCTGTATGGCCTGTTGCAGAGCTAGTAATATATAAGAGTCGTTATTTAATTAAATATCTTCATGCATTTTATCAGATTTCTGTCTTGCAATTACAATTCTTACCTTCTTGACTTCTTAAATAGTCTTAAACAGTCTTAAACTCTTCCAAAAACGGTAAAAATAACGGAATTCAACATAGAAACCTTATAAAACCTTATTAAACAGTCTTAAACAGTCTTAAAAACTTCTAAACACATTGAAAGAATAGCGGAATTCAAGATCAAAACAGCCTCCTTACAAAACCAAAGTCGAAAATTTAAAATATGCAATGTGAAAAAATCGATTTATAAACTAAGACGACAGCGCTTATTTGACATTAGGAAATCTAGTCTGGCTTTTCATATGGAGATTTTAATGCGTATGATTTATAATTTAAACAAAGTTGACTAACTATCTAAAAAATTGTCCTTTATTTCTAGAATAATCAATAAATCAATAATATCTAAGTAAGGGGACTTTGTTACGTGTATCGATAAGAAATCGAGTAATTTCGCATATTTAAAGACAGACTTCTAAACAGTTACAGCATGCGACAGGTTTCGAAGGCTAAACGCATCAGGTTAATGATTTGTTCGACGTTATCAAGCCGATAGTGTGGATGTATTTCCATATGGTTTTTCTTCTTTTCAGTCAGCGGCATTAAGTTGCTCTCCAAGCACTGTAATATATAACAAGTCTATTTGAAGAAAATTTTCGGATGTTTCGATTCCAGTAGCGGTATGGTATCAACCAATAAAGAAGGCCAACAACTGTGCATATAATTATATTTAATTTAAGTAAGCCTTTCATTTTTTGTACTTACTATTCTGGAATAATTTCAGATTTTAATAAGTTCAGTAGCAGCTCAGCGGCAGGAATCGTTTTTCTGTAAAATTGATAGAAATCAAAGTATATAGCCAAAACACTAATCGCGGTGAAATGAACATTGTTGGCCCTATGTTAGCTATAACGTCAGGACATAATATATCACCAGTCTGAACATAGTGCTGGAAGGGAATTTTGTAAATTGTTCCAATGTTATAAAAATTTGCAGTGCATTACACACCTTTAGTAGGTAGTCGGCGATAGAAGTAACGTAAAAAGTATCTTTAGATCTTATCGCCCACTCCAAAGCATTACCATAACGTTCTTCGGTGAAAGATTTTTTCGCTTGCACTTTGCAGATTTCTTCTTCAGCATTAATAAATTGTTTTTTAGAACATATATAGAGAATTTTATTTAGAGAATGGGTATTTTGGTTAATAGCAATTCCAAGTTGGCCATGCCCTCTGTTAGATAAGTCCACATCCGTAGATGATGTGTTAGCAAGTCTGATTACAATTACAAAGCACACTGACAGGACTGACGGGGCTGGTACGCCGAGCAGCGAGATCGTTGTCCTATCACCATGACGGGTTATGAAAATTTTATAGAGGAGTGAAAATTTTATAGAGAAGGATTCATGATGATTATGGAGGCCCATCGACATCAGCGCAGGTGGCGCAGAGGCAATGGCAGTAAATTCTCAAGGCGATGTGAATTTAAAAGCATAAGCCGTTGACTGCCGCCCCCATTTCAATGCCGCCCATTACCGCCTCATTGCTTCCTCGTCCTAAAGTATTATTCTCTTTTAGAATAAAAATTAAATCCAGCTGTCCGGTCGCCGCCTCGGCATCATAAAACTGATTCGCTCTCCTCCAATGGTAAGTTTTTGTTTATTTCTATTTTATCCTTATTTCTATTTAATTTTAGATAAAAAAACAAGTGTAAGCCGTTGACTGCCGTCCCCAATGGCATGTCGTCCATTACCGCTTCATTGCGCCAGATTGTCTGTTTATCACACAAGCATATGCATGCGATACTTCTATTGACCAATGGTAAGTTTATGGTCATATTTATATACAAAAGTCAGTAATCAGAACCTTTTCTTTCCTGATGTGTTTATATGCATTTTTATGTATCTATGTATTTATGTATTATGTATGTATATTATCTATAAGCGGGGCTTGTATTTATTTATTACTATTATTATTAAATATTATTAGAGTTTTATCCCCCCTTTAGGTGTAGGCCTAAAGGGGAGCCAGCCATTCAAAACAATCGGCAACGCCTCTGTCACGATACCTCAAAGGTGGTGTGGAGAACCGTCCTTATATATATATATATTCAGTTGTAGCTTGTGCACCCAATATTCAAGTAACTTAGCAAACGAATTTACAATTCAGAATGTATTTGTGTTGGTTGTGACGGTTAAATATAACTAGTAGTGTGACCATGTTGTAACTGGATGTGTTAGTGTCAAAACAAATTTTTCCACAAACGTAATCAATCGGGCACTTCATGTTTCTAACAATAATATTATTTCAATAAACTCGCATAATACAACTTACACCTCTGGGTTCATCCACTTTGGCAAAGATATTATTCAACTCTTTTACCTGATCGTCCTGGACGAGCCAAAAATTAAATTGAAGAAAATTATTAAATTAATATCTTTCTTATTCTTACACTCCTGTTCAACATCTAATATCAACATTAACAATGTCGCCATCCACTAGACATCGATCATTAGGAATGCCATGGTAAGCAACATCATTAACAGACGTACAAATAGATTTCGGAAAGCCGGTATAACATAGAGCAGACGGGCAGGCATTGGATGATATTATAAGTTCATGTAAGCGTGCATCGACCTCATCGGTTTTTACTCCGACCTAAGGAAGCAGTACATAATATTGTAATCAACCTCTGTATAAAAATCACAATTACTTATAATTTTATAATGCCTTCACAAGCTTTTAAAGTATTCGCTGTCAACTTGCAATTGACACGCATTTGATGAATTTGCTCATCAGTTTTTATTTCTGGTTCTCCAGAGGAGGGATCTCCCGATGGCATGAAACGATAATAATAATCTGGTTTTTCAATGTGAAGCGGCGACACATTGCCTAATAGAAACTTATCAAAACGACCCAAATTTCTTCATTACTATGAAATTACATTAACAAGAAAACTATAAAACCGCAACAATAGTGGACCAACTTTTTATTTGTGGAAAGTCGCTGAATGATGCGGGCAACAAATAAGTTCAAAACCAATTTTTTCATTTTTTCAACATTTTAATCTTGATTAAAAACGAAAACAAGAAGCTACGAACAATAATGTCATTGGAAAATTAATTAACAAGCCCGTAAATTAGGGTAATGTTATCAAACTTGTACCATAATCAAATATTCCCCAAAAAAGAATTGGTCGTAGTGAAGGGCTAAAGAAATGTCAGGAACACAAATGAAGTCTAAAAGCCAGCTTGCAGCGCGTGGTCATGTGGGCCAGGAGTTCACTAATTTCAGATCAACAGTTGATATCGAGCCATGCATTGGGCTGTCGATCGTTCAAGCGTTTTTGTCATCACTGTGACAACAAGCAGAAAGGGGAAAAGATTAAACTAAATTAAATAAATGGAAAACAAAAATTAAAAAAAAAATATAAACTTACAACTTAATTGGTTGAAAAGAAGAACGTTGAAAGAGCAGTTAATAAACTCAGTATACAAAATGCAAGAAGTATACAACAAATGGTTTCTAGACTTTCGGAATACAGTGGGAAAAAGAAAAAGCCTGAGAAGCTGGGAAGCACAGAAGTAGGCATGTCCAGTAAGTGCAATATAACAAGTTTGCAAATTGGTTAATACAACTTTTATATTTTTTTGGTGAAAAACGCAAAGTGCGGTAAAGGTCGTCTAAGGACCGCTTTATTAAGGACTACAATTGGAAAGCAGTGTAACAGTGGAATTTTTACGACTCTACGCTTTCTTCACGGAATTTAATAGCGTAGATTAGAAACAAGTTGAGTTAGAAATATATAGTGGATTTTTCAAGCTGTTGCATTGTAAATGAGTATTATATATTGTTTTTTACATTATAAATGGATACCATATGACTTTTACATTATAGATGGATACTATATATTGTTTTTTATATTATAAATTAATTCTCTTTTTTGTTTCTGATTCATTGTAAAAGAAAATTCATATTTTGATTTCATTTATTTCATTTTTTGTTTAAATAAACTTGCATGCACATGAAGTATACGTTAAACCTGTACCATTAAATTGGGTCCTAATAGTGACCGATATATATTTTATTAGTTCTGTGGGTGGTTTGGTTGAACTAAATGTGCAGGTTTTAACGGTAAGGAGGAACTGGCTGATCTGACGATTGGGCTACGTTAGTCTTTTCCTATATATAGAAAAGTAGATATAGATTTCTACAATGAGGAAAAGTAGAGATGGCTAACGGGAAAAGATACCCCGACAACTGTACACGGCGAAAATCCACTTTTATAACGCGATTGACGACTGATACTCCGAAGGGCTCGATGAGGGATGCGCAGGAATGCAGCATTTCGTTCAGTTCCTGTCGTCAGAAGAATATTTATTCTTTCAAAATTATAGTCTTAATAGGTATGCTTGAACGAGTTATGTTTGTAAAATTTTGACCTAAGGGCGGTTTTATTCGAGAGTTTGTACGCCTTCGAAATAAAAGCGCTCTTGTGATATTAAATTAGTTTAGCTATTAATGGCTTCGAGAAATGTAGAAGGTAGTAGAAGTGTAGAAAATAGATATATATAGAAAAATAATGGTAATTATCCGAAAAAAAGCCGATCTTATTTATAAAAAAATGTTCATATTAACATAGCAAAAATGAAAACGGCCAAGTATAGAAAAATCAAAAGATGAAAAATTTTGCATGTGCGCTTACTTATAATTGCTTAAGCAAACGTATGCCCAATCGCACACAAGAATTTCTGCTTTAGCACGAATATGCTTACGCAGACTCTATTCAAAACGTCACATGTTCATAGCGTAACCTTACGCATATTCCTCGTACGAATTTCAGTAAATGCTCTCATTTCAGTTTGTGTACTCGCTCCTACGGTCTTTAATATCGTTTTTTTTTTATCGGATGCCTTGATCTAGTGCGTAATAATTTTATTGCACAAATGTTGCTAGCGAAATGTTCTATTTTATATATGTAATGTTTTTGGCATGCTTGTAACAGGCATAGGTATAGTAACATTCTAACTGTACAGCCATGGTGACGGCAGCTATAAAAGCGGGTAGTACACCACACTCGGCCTTTCTTTTGTGTTACAACAGCGAAAGCGCTAAGTGCTTATTGTCAAATATAATTTTATTTTGACTTTGCGGCGTGACGTCTGCGTAGGTAGAGCATTTGTCGGTGTCAGTCTGATTTTACATTTTTCATGTTTTAATTAGGATAGTAGATCACCGCTAATCATACTCTTTCTTTGGTTACTCTTTTTTACTTTTGCTAATGCATAAGTATATAGTAATGACGAGAGAGTGAAAAAGTCCGAAGTCTGTCTATATACTATGACGATAGATTTTGCTTCATCGTCATTGGCTGCTTCATCTTGAAGCAGTGACGATCTGTTTGATCGTCAAAGCGTTTAATTGTGCTAAATGTTTTCTTGCGACATTGAAAGAAAACGAAACTGAAAGCAAAAGGGAAAAAGAAAACAAAAGGACAATAGACCACTAAATTTTAGAGTGCTTAATTTGACATATGAACAGATAAACGTATACAATTTCGTAGTTGGACTTGGTGCGTGAGTGTGGTCTAAATACATTTTATACAAAAATTACTTTTCAATTAAATTTAACTACATTGGAAAAATTAACGTAATCCCGTTTGATAAAAGTTGGCTATTTTATGATCTGCGTAAATGGGATTTATATGAAGACGTTGCTGTTGAGTGAACATTCATCCATCAATCTGTTTAAAATACAAAAAATATTGTTTTTGAAAGCCGCTCCCAAATCAACAAAAATAATTTTTGCTAGTGGCGAGTGTAGAAGAGGAAAAGAATAAGAGAAACGCTACGATTACAACCATATGCTCAGCAGTATGGCCTAAGGCAAGGGTTGCAACGGGTACATTAACTGTTCAACTATGTGTAAGAAGAAACAATGTTTAAAGTGTACGACTAAAATAGTATAAATAAAAATGTAAATCAGCTGAAAAGACCTTTTGAGTTTGTGAAGGGAAAGTAGAAGGTGAAAAGAACGTTGCAGAACGACAAGGTGTTCGACTTTACAACGGATAGGGGTTGGCAGGCTTAGGGTAGCCGATGTCCCTGAATGACTCTTTGAATGGTTAAGAATAATAAAATCCACGAAGGAGACATATAGGAACCCGTAATACACAAAGTTTTACCGAATTTCAATGAGCGCGGAACACGAGAAGTTAAATTTCATGAAGTTAAACTACCTAATAGTAATAAGCGGATCGAGATTCATTATGCTGGTTTTCGTCCTTAAAGCCTGAATCTATAATCATAATTATTTATTGATATCCTCTAAGTCTTTTATTTATAACTTTTTTGGAAAAGGACTTGCTGGAAAGGCCTGAGTAATATCCCGGCTAAGAAGACCCGTTACTCTTTTATTTGAATATAGAAAGTCTAGATTGCTTGTTATTATTACGTCGTTTGCTCTTGTTACGGACGTACCAGATTAATTAACGTTCATTACCCAAGTTACTTATTATTATTATAAATTTAGCCAGAGAATAAATTCTAAGACTAAAGTCTTAAAGCACTAGCATCTAAGGCTTTCAGCTTTTATTTTTATTAATATTATTATTATTATTATTATTATTATTATTATTAATAATAATAATAATCTATTATAAATAATAAATATAATCTATTATTATTATTATTATTATTAATAATAATAATACACACTTGAGATTTGAACCCATGATCACTGAATTGCTAGTCGAGACTCTTGCCTACTCGGCCACTCAGGCGGATGTGAAACTAATTGGCATTTAGATTATGAAAGCATTGACGACTCTTTGCACGTTACTTATCTTCTTCTTTCACCACCTCCCCACTACATTATTGCGTAAGTTATACTAATAACTAAAGTCCAAAAGTTTTCTCGGAATTTTGCGTTGTGTATAATTTCAACGATTGTTCTCAGCCTTGTCCAGCTTCAAATATTTCGCAGCCACGACGTTTGTTTTCTGCTCGAACCTCTACGCACTTCGATATGCCCTTCCGCTATTAAATGTAGGAGTTCATATTTTTCTCCACGCACCCTGTGTCCAAAATACGCGGTTTTGGATTTTTTAACATACTTTAGTAGCTCATGTTCAGAGTTTATTCCTCCCAGAGCAAGACTTCCAGTCTGCTCATTTTTTTAGTCCATACAAGAGCGCCGACCATACGAAGCATTTCATCAAAGGAAGACGAAAGAATTAGCTCATTTTGCTCGGCTTGTTAGTGTTTTCTGATATTTCGTGTACGCTTACCTAGCCATTTTTATTCTTCTATTTAATTCCACGTCGCTGTCGCAGTCTTCATGTAATATGGATCCAAGGTATACAAACTTGGGAACTCCTTCCAACATTTGGTTATTCATTTATAGGATGGCATTTGCATTTTGGGTTTTCGCTCGACTTGCGATTTGCTAGTATATAGATTTAAGCCAAAGCTGATACTTTGATCATTTGCAGCTTGAACTATCGTCTACAGATCCTACAATTATCTGCTAGGATAGTTGCAACGTTCGCATACCGAATGTTATTGATTAATAGCCCATTGGTCTTAATACCTGCTTCGATAGTTTGAAAAGCTCCTTGAAAAATTATCTCAGAGTCGACATTAAGAAAAGAGGAGACAATATTCACGGGCGTCTGCTATTTATATTCAATACAAATTTTTAATGCAGCGTATAACTTTTCTGTTAATGGTAAAACCTTTCAGGATGTCTATTAATTTATTACGCTGGGCTTTGTCAAACGGTTTTTCATAATTTATGAAAGAAGAAGTTTTTATGCACATCTCTACAGTTCTGGACCAGAACCTGATTGCAAAATAGAGCTTCTCTAGTACCCATGCCGCTCCGGAAGCCGCACTGGGTACGGCCAAATGATGATACGTATTTACCACAGAGCCTTTTCTGAATTATCCTTACGAATATTTTCACAACATTATTCATTAGAGATATCATTCTATAATCCTAACATATCCTGGCATTGTTTTTCTTTGGAATTGTGATGAATGATGATTTTAACCAGGATATCATCAGGATAAATGGCTACAACAACAAATAAATAATTTATGTGGGATATCTAGATTATCCTTATTTATCAGTTTTACAATTTCTATCGGTATTTTATCGTTACCCACGGCCTTGTTCTTTTTAGCATTTTTTTTTGCTTTTCTTATTTCATCTTTCCTAATGAGTAGCCCCGTAAATTCCTGATCATCCTTTGGAAAATCTACAGATCTTGTATCGCAAATAATTGAGGAATATGATCTCCCTATAGTCTATTTCAGTGACTATTTCATTCGATTATTCATCAGAACAACTGCCGTTGTTTTGCTTTGCTGGCCACAAAATTTCTTCAATTTCTTGTATAAGTTAAATTTTTCACGCAATTATTGATGCCTTTCTATTTCCCAACAGTGGTTTTCTATTCATACATGCTTCGCTTCTCGGATCTTTACTCGTATTATTCGTTATATTCGATTGTATTCATTTTAATTATAGTACATTTTCATATAGTACACATATTTCATTTTAGTATTGCGGTATTTTCTTCTTTCATTCATTATTTACAGTATTTGATCAGCTCTTCATTGATTCTTCGGCTTATGTTTAAAACCAAGTTTATTCTCAGGTATACTTCTTACCATTTCAGTTGTACTTTTCCATCCCCTGTATATGTCTTCATTTAATTGCTTGAATGTAGCCTATCGTTTATTTCAGATATAAGACTATTTTTGGTTTCATATTCTTTTAGTTTTGCGATATTCATTTGTTTCGAAGAGATGGGTTCTTTAGTTGACGCCAGTTTTAATTTAATTCTTGCCGCTAGAAGATTATGATCTGAAGGTACATCTGCTCCTGAGAAGGTACTGTCACAAATTTTTTATTTATTAGAATGGCCTTTCTTTAATTTCCGATGATACTTTGACTGGCTGGGGATTTCCTTGTATATAATCCGCGAGCAAGAAGTTGAAGGAAGGTGTTACGAACTTTAAAACCATGTTCTAAGGGGAAATGGACTGAACGACCACCGTGCTCATTCCTTAATGGAATGGAATGAAATTTTGCCAACCATTGCAGGTATAGGTCAATTTCTAACTATAGTATTGAAACCTCCCATTATTAGGTTAAAACTCTTTGTTAGCTTTAGTATTTCTGTAAGCTCTGCGTAGAATGGTTTCACGATAGCTACATATGCTTGAATAATGTTGATATTTATAGGTTTTGCATTAATTTTTAGTAATATGACTCTACCGGACTAGGGAAAGAATTATTGAATGCATTTTTCGTGCTTCTTAGATATAATAAAACCAACTGTACGTCTACGCTGATTCGTATTGTTACCAGAATAGTACATCTTCCAGTCGAAATTGTCCAGAAATTGGCAGTCACGTGTCGCTTACGCCAAGGACATCAATCTTTAGCGTAATATTTAACGTATTTTGATACACCTCTGGGGCTTCTTAGCAGCCTCATATTCTGGAGATTGAAGATCATGTATTTATTGTTCTTTGCATGTCATTTTTCATAGATACTTCAGTGGTCCCCCGTTGCCTTCTTAAGGGTGTACGTTTTCCTCACGCTTACGTTGTTGTTTAATTACATTGGTTCATACACCGTCTAAGGACAAAAAGGTGT
This sequence comes from Glossina pallidipes, assembly GCA_000688715.1. Taxonomy (NCBI): domain Eukaryota; kingdom Metazoa; phylum Arthropoda; class Insecta; order Diptera; family Glossinidae; genus Glossina; species Glossina pallidipes. The sequence goes on along the minus strand of KK500213.1, from coordinate 58,591 downwards.
CCTAACAAGTTCGAGAGTTCCAGTGACCATTTTATGAGATGCATCGATTTTTGTATGCCATTCAGGTTACGCGTCGGGATTGTTCTTATCTTCAATACCCACCTTCGACCGCACCGGCTGCGCTACCGTAGGCTCTTGGGTTCCTTGCACTTACTAAGCGTCCCAGTCGCGACAAGATGGCAATCCGTCGACGATTTGTTACTTATAGTCAGTTTTTTTCGGCAATTTTCGATTCGGTTCCATTAATGTGCTGTCGTATCTCTGTTTGTCCTGTGTCCTATACTAAACATTCGCGAATGGTTCGCTATAAAAAAAAGGCAGGCTACTTAAAAAATTTAAATCTAGTGGGTCGCTGAGGGCAGTAGATTATAATTCGCTAAAAGCAGCTTGTTATTCTAATTTAAAAGAGGTAAGCTTCTCAAAAATCTTAAGTAGTTCTTTAAATTTGTAAATTGTAAACGTAAAGTAGCAGGATTTTTTCCGTTACGAGCTTTGGCAGTTTGGTCCGATCCTTCTGTAATAGCAGACCCCGATTTGATAATTTCGTATATTTTATTAAATCAAAAAGTGATGCTTATATACTAAAAGGATTATCTTATAAACTTTATGTTTTATTTATCAAAGCGGAGAACGGTGGTCGTAACGAATTGTTTCTCCACGTCAGCATCAGATGATAGTATATAGTCAGCATGACGACCATAGCAATGAAAGCCAAAATTAATGCGGCACACCCTGCCGTAAAATTGTGATATCGTTTTGTTGGATTTTGAAGGGAATCTCCATTTGTTATTCTCTTAATATGTTTTGCTATTGGCTTAGTTCTCTAAGATGAGTTCGCTAGTGTTCTTCTATCTGCTGAAATTTTGCAGATGAATAACTTTGACGACTCGGAAGAGAAATCGATGTAGTGTGTGGAGTGCCTTAAGGGTGAGTGATTTATACATCCTGGACTTAGGTGGAGAATGCTCGAATAATTTAGAGATATTTCACATCAGTATTGACTGGCTCTTGCATTGTAATTGGCTGCGTCATAGTGCGAAGATATTGGTGTTTTCAAGCATGGCGTATTTTTCGAGGCTGAGAAATACTTGTCCTGCACACAGTCAGTAATTAAGTTAGGGTTTTAAGAGTCACCAGGTTTTTATTTATTTGATAAAGTGTAGGTGTTAATCGATACGGTTTCAAAACATCCAATCATCTTTTATGATGGATTGCCATTAGAACCTCTAAACCTCTAAAATGGCTGGTTTTTCGAATGGCGAAATAAGTTAATGTTAATCGCATTGCTAATGCTGCGAATGTTCTAAATAGTCTTTCTTATTTGGTGTTTTCGTCAATATGTTGGATATGAACTGCAATCTGTGATAACTCATGATTGAGTTGACCATGTTTCTTAGTGGTGACTGCTTGGTGTTCCTAGATGATGCTGATGGTGAAGTCCAAGCCCGAGCTTTGATTTTTAAGCAAGTTCAGTAGTTATTCTTCATTCTCTTTCTTTGCGTATTTGCAGTCTAATATGCCGAACAACGAGTTAACAATGCTTCCTACGAAGTGAATAACCTTCCATTTGCTCCGATATGGATCAAAAGAATGTTATCCATTTGTAACTCAGATTCCATGTATTTAAATTGCGTAACAATCGTTTGATGTAGTGGATAGAAAAGTTGTAACTATGCAACATCTATGGACGTAATTCTGCTATTCAAAATTTTAAGACGAGATTATAGTGGTTTAATGTCGTTATATACGAATAGTTCTATTCACCTTCCGCGAGGTGAGCTGATCCCAGTTGATGAAAATGAATACCAGTTTATGAAGTCCGCCATTTGCGGTTCTAATATACACTACCCTGACGTTTCCTGGATAGTTTGCCATTATTCTGCGTAATGATCGTTGAAGTGATAGGCTATTGTCTCTTTTTATTATGACCATCATACTGGGTTTTTCATCTTCGGCTTTTGGTTTCCATTTGTATCGATATTGAATATACATTCCGACAATGTCCACGTCTGATAATAAAGCATTTTAAATATCCTAACAATGCTTCAGTTGTCACTAACTACCTCGAGGTGCACAGCGTTTCTTTCAAAGCAGCAGAATATCGGCCTTTTTCACGGTATTTTAAAGTGAACCCAGAAGCGGCGGCAAAAATCAATTCCAGTATTATGGAATGGTCGAGCAGTTTGCACGCTATCTGAAAGAAAATTTCCTATTACAGGCTTCATCAATGTCGGTTTGGATCTGCAACATCGAAAGCGATGTTGCACTATTGATCGCATCATTAGGCCCAGAATTGTGCATAGCCTTGACTATGATCATTTGTGCATATTGTTTGCGTTTATTGAGGCTCAGATTGGCGTTGATCCAAAAACGGCGCACGTATGCCACAATATTCATCAATTAATTCAATGAGTTCCTGTGGTTAATATTATAAGTGACGCTTCGAATCGGAATTTAGAAAAAAATGTGGTTTGAACGGCAAGTATATTCATTATTTCTATATCTGACACCAGCAGATCAGTCGTGACTGACTCATTGGGCTAGAGCTGGGAATCCTTGTGTAAAAAAAAGTCAGTCCTCTAAAGTTGGAAGTTGACAACTACCGAAAGTTTGGTGCAACGTTGCGGTGCCACTTGAAGAGGAATAGAGGCCTTTGAGTCATATACACGTGGCATAGCTAAGCTAAGTAGTTCGTGAGATGTAGGAGGGGTTCTATAGCTTTCTCGCGGACACTCCTAGGACTGTTAACCCGAAGATCTTGCACGTACTTGCCTCTTACCGAATATCAGACGGACGAAATTCTAACTAACCGATGTGAAACTTGCCCAGGATCTATTTCACCTTTATAGTTAACGTATATATGCTATTTGTATTTTTTTTAATTTAATGGCAAAAAAAAATAGTAATACATAAAAAAAATTAAATCAACTATAATACGGGTACTAATATTTTACAAATCAGTGATCTTTAAAATTATTAATTATACATCAATTTTTCTTTATATAGGTGTGGCCATAACGTAGATGTCCATATTATACTTATTTAGATTGAATTTAGACGTCAAAAAGTCTGAAACAATGATCCACGTAATAAAAAGTACACATCCAAATCAATAAGCATATATTTAGCAACATAACTCATCAAGCATAAAGCTTCTAAGATTATATGGTGTTATTTTCCGCGAACAAAATTGTAAATAAATTTTAAAGGATGCAGAATCAAGAGGGAAATGACTCCACCCGAAATGTTTGCAACTAAATGTTTATTTATTAGGTGTTTTTGTTGTTGTGTAGTTGCATTGAATATGTGCGCTGTAGTAATGATGCAACGAGACCATATTAGGCTGCACAGCACACACGGCACAGAAAATAAAACAAAACACAGAGAAATCGACTTTTGGATGAAGATTGCAGAAATGTTTAATGAATTAAAAAAAATGTCTTCTGAATTTGAAATTGGTTTGATGCTTTATAAATATTTACCGAATCCAAAAAGAAAAGAATATTTTTATAATTGAGCTTGCTTTAAGGTTTTGCATAAAAACTGTATATGAAAAATATTTTGGCAATTTGTCACTTACGTATTCTTAAATTATTCTTAAATTCTTAAATTTTCCGGCTTTTGGCTAAGGTATAACATGCTGAAATGCACTCTTTTCTTTTGCTTTAGACTTTATTTTTATATAATTTTAAATTAAATACTTTCGAGATTGTTTGCATCAGATTCTTGCAAATTTTTCTTTTCTTTTGCTATTTTCCACCGAATTATGTCAAAAAAACAGATAAAAAAAACACAATAACCTCTATGGTTTTTGTAGTTGTTTTACAGCAAGTTAAACAACAAGTTAAAGTTTTTTCTCCGTGCTATAAATGCTTAAAATATCTCTCTTTTTTTTACAATTGTTACAATATATGTTCATCTACAATAACTTTTAATTTCAACTAAAGCCTTTCAGTAACAATACGATTTTTAAAAATATTTTAAAAATAGTTGCAAACAAGCACCCACGTTCGTAAAAATATCGCTTTTTTCACCTTATCTACATCATAAATTGGAACCAATACATCCATGCAGATTGTTTTTTTTTTAATTTACACCTTTTCCGAATTTCAAAGTCTGTTTTAGACGTAATTTATTTGGAATATTTGAGTTTTTGGAATATTTGAATATTAAGTTTTGGGAAATTGTTTATTACCTTCTACTTTTATTTTCGTTTAAACAAATTTTTACACATCAATCTAGGAAATTCAATCCCCGAGCACATTCAAGACCACCATCTTTCTTTTTTTCAGTCTTCCATCTCCCATCCTAAAATTTTTAACATTCGTCCGCGCGAACTTCACAATCACTTTTCCAGTGCATGGTTACATTCTTGTTTTGCCAACAAACAGATTAAAAGTTGTGAAAAATGTGAAAAGACGTGAAAAAAACTTATATTACAGAGGTGCGCTATTGTGATGGGAAAACAGCATTTCTTTGCATATGAGGATCGTTCAGTTCGCTGAGGTTGGTTCTGAGAAAAATCCAACAGTTGGTAATTGATTCTGATGATTCCTCGTCCCAAGGCAAGTCATGCTTGCATAGTTGATGAATTACAATCTTTGCCGTGACAGCGACACGCGACAAGAGCATAGTAGGATCGAGGATTCTAGCAATGTCAGATATAACGGCCCTGGACCTGGATGATCACTTTTTGACGTCTATATAAGACCGATAGTACCGCTGGAATCTAAATTAACCCTTTGGTATTCTGGGGAAATTGACTGCCAAAGTTGGGGATGGTTAGCGTTTCACTTCGAAAAGTTAAAGTCTTCACTATTTAAGATTGCATTTAGCTCCTTTTGCGTATGTATAGCTATTGAGAGATTATCTGACTGTGATAAACAATCATCACCATAAAAGTCCTTTACTAATGGCTTAGAATCTAGGAAATATTTTTGCGAAAATTCTGATCCCAAAGATAGTAAGCATTTAAATGCTAAGTAAGGCGCAGTTTCTATTCTATAACTCGCGATATTCACGCTGTAAAGGTTCGTTTGGGTTACGCCTCTATCCGATGATTTAATATCTTTTATCGTCTTCAGATGTCTTGACTTGCCGGTACATTTTCTTAGTATCGGTGTTGAATACGAATCGTGATATTCAGAAACGAATTAATATTGGGAATAGTTGACTCTCGACTGCTGGACCTGTGTATATTAAGCCGTTTGGTCGACAATGCACATATGGGTTGTTCTAACCCTTCAGTAGGTAGTCGTCCTGCAACTGTCCAACCGAAAATTATGTCTTGCTATAAGATTAGTGTGCAGATTTATTCGTCTGCCCTTTTATATGTCTACAAATAATTCAGGGACAGTTAATACAACTATATTGTTGAGTTTGTTGAATAGTAGATCAGCTAAGGTGATGTTGTCTGGGATGTCCTATGTCGTATTCACTGCGATACACCGTAATTTCCCAATTTGGATCGCACTATCACGTTGATTCATCTCTGCGCATTAGTTTTGCTGCACATTTCGAAGAAGTTTCCGGACCAACTTTAACCGTTGCCTTACTACCTCTCTCTAATAAAATAGCATTTATGGAAATGTCGCAACGGTTTCATTTGGAGCATTTGCCTAAAGTCTTGGAACGTGCTTTGAATGGGTGTCGCAAAATAAAAGCTGTTATGGAGAAGGCTGTGCATAAGCATTTAATGCAAATGGGTTCAGGGGATTGTGGATTGGAATAATATTGCTAAATAAATATATACCGACCGCAGTTTACGAAGAAGTAACTTTTTTCTTTATTGACTAGCTCTGCGATGGAACGTTGAAAATTGTCAATCATTTCTTGAAGGTTTTTTTTCCGATTTTCTATGGCCAGTTTTTCAATGTGGTTGTGGAGATTTTCTCCCCCTTGTAAGAACTCTTTAAGGTTGTATACGCTGCCATTTTTTATGCGATGACCGGTTATGCGGTCTTGCGAGAAATTATGTGTACGTATTTTTTCATTGCGTTCCAAAATGCCTAATTGAGCTTTGCGAGTACCTTTTACAGAAGCTTCCGCAGATTCCATTGCTATTTGTATTAATTTGGACTGAAGCCTTTTTAAGTCGATCTCCTTGTTTTTAATTTGTGAACGCTCACTTTGACTTTCGACAGCTACACCAGAAGGTAAATGGACAATCCTCACGGCAAAGTCGGTGGTATTCACATGCTGACCGCCAGCGCCACTAGAACGCTTGGTTTCAATTTTTAATTCGCGTTCTAATAAACGTATCGCAATATCAACCGGCCTAGGTATAACTGCCACCGAAGGGGTACTAGTAGGCACTCGCCCATATTTTTCAGTGGTCGGTACACTTTGCACACGGTCAACGTCTGCCTCGTAACGTAACCTTCCGAAGGTCTCTGCATCGTTTATCGTCACGTTAGCATGCCTCAGGCCACCAATATCTGTTAAATCTTTTACTAAAATTTCATAATCCCAACCGTGTTTATCAAAATAATTAGTATACATGTTATATAACTCTTTAGCAAACAGCATAGCCTCTTGACTTCCACTACAAGCTGTAATTTCAAATATTACAGATTCATAGTTCTCACCGTCTGCCATTAAATACATTTGGTTTAATAATTCCGCTTCACTCTTTCCCCGTACACTTTATTTTTTTCCTCCATCAACTCCTTCATATCTTCATCCTTTTCAGCTGCTACTTCTTCTGATATCATATTTCCTTTGACAACGCGACGTTGCTCTAGTGCTTTCACTACATCCGATAGTTGAGCAATTCTCCGGTAGGTTTGATTGTTTGAAGCATTAGCACGTAAATTAAAGAATTCCTTGCGTAAAAACTCTAAATATTTATGCAATTTTTCATTATAAAAATGCAAATGACCAAACTTGTCAACGGAAACATCGGACAAATATCTTAAACCGTTTCTCGCTGATAAATGACGTAGTAGAGATTTCTTAATAGACGTATTCAAAAATTTATTTAATAACATAGCTTATTTTTTTTAACAATATCAACAAAATTTGTAAGCTAAAATACGCATTGTAAGGAAGCGTTTTGCTTCCTTTTGCTCCCTTACTAATACAGAAAAAAAAGAAATAAAACGAGTCCACCAATACGAATGAAATCCGTTCGAGTCGTCCGTTACAGAGGTCTTACCACAACCATCCTCCTCCCGCACTAGTGTTAATATTACTTTGTCTTCATATACACACATACATACATACATACAAAGATACATACATACAAGCCTACATATATACACACACATACATCCATACACACACATATATACAATCAACATTTAAGAGACTACCATTGAACGGTATTAGGCACATTAGATTGTATAATATAAACAAAAAAAATAAAATAATAATAATTAAACAGAAAGTACGTCTACTACCTAGCTATTCGCCAAGGGTCGCTATGTTATTGTAATCATCTAATATATCCCATAACTGTAAATAGGCAAAGCTAGTTAAGTATACACCAAACTGCATGAAATATACCTAACGGTTAACATAGAAGAAGTAGAATGTAAACACGCATAGAAATAAGCAAAGCAAGCAGGTAGATAAGTAGCATGCCTAAGCATAACATGTAGTCATAAAGCCAAACAAAACAGGTTCGATCAGACAAGTGTGATCGAACCCAAACCAACACGTATAAGAAGAGTCATATAAGAATAGCATTGTAATAACGGGATAGTTTGGTGGCCACCACTATAAAAGAGAGTGTCGCAATACGCTCAGTTTTTTATTGTGTCATAGCCGCCGTCGAGGTAAGTAAACCACCGACTATACTATAAGCTGACTTTGACTACTACGGTTTTTTTTGTTTGACTCCACGGATAGGGGATGTGCTGGTTTAGCTTCCCTGAAGGACTAAAAGGACTACTGACTTTACGGATAGGGGATGTGCTGGTTTAGCTTAATCGCCATCCCTGAAGAACTAAAAGGACTATTGACTCAGCGATTAGGGGATGTGCTGGTTTAGCGTAATCGCCATCCCTGAAGGTCTGGTGAACACCTTTTTTTTGACGAGGACCAGTTAGAAAAGGACCCGCGGCTGCTATGACACACGTGAAATAATTCGTCTCTTTGTAGTAACCCGCGAATTCGGAATTAAAAACGGAACAAGCGCATGCGAAGAAAAACGAAAGAAGAAAAAAACGTCGAGCCACCCAGCTGGTTTTTTTCCGGCTACCGCTCTAAAATAAAAGAAAAAAAACCATTTGTAATCCTCCACAAAATTAAATAGAATAAATAAAAGAATTAAAATAAAGTACGAACAACCCAAAGGTCCAACCAATAATAAATTGTCTTGGAACGGACCCTGGAGTAGCTGAGTTATACCCTGCCCCAGATAACCCCGTTACAGCATAAAGCAAAATACGTACATATAGAGCTACTGATTCCCTCTTTTTTTTCCATTTTCATACAGATGATACTTTTTTATTTCGGTCTGTTCAGCATAGTGCGTGTAGTGTTGACAATTAATAGGTGCAAAGCGCGAAAGTTTTGCTTTTTTCAGCTTTTAAAAACAAGTAAAAAAACCTTCCATTTGCATTCATTCGTACCCCTTATTAAAAGGTGAGGGAGACTTGTATCTGCATTCCCACTTATAACTGCGAACACATCCAAAGGTTTCTAAAATAATGCTTTTTAGTCGTGCTCGCTCGCTTGTCTTCTGTTACTAAAACGATTGCAATCACAAAAATTTGACTTATATTGTTCGACGCACAAATTATAGGCGTGATTATCCTTCATTTTGTCTTTCATATTGGAAAGAAAAGTACAGCTTATAAACTACAGCTGATATTTATTACAGCTATCTAGGCGAAAAATTCAAAGACCAACGAATTGACACGCCACCAGCTATAAATACTAAAATTTTTTTTATTGGTCTAAGGTTTAGGGAGTGCAAAATTCACTTCAGAACGAATAGAACTTTTTTACTTGTTTTCGATATTTTTTTTAAAAAAAGTTGTTCGGTAGTGACAAACACAATTAAAGGTTCTTTTATTAATTTATTCTCTCTTTATTGAACTTATAAATTTTACATTTGCTTTACTTCTTCTTCTGACTCACCTGAAGTGTGGTCAGTAGCTTATATAATAAATTATTATATGCTAACTTAAGCAATTGATATAATTAAAGTAGATTATTACAATAATGATAGCGTAAGCAATTAATACGATTAAACTATGTTTTTACTAGAATTACGACTATCTGGGTTACAACTAAATTAGGCTATCTTAACTAGGTTAGGTGTCATATTATGTTAAAATGTAAACTTAGCATAAATTGTAAATCACGGTAGAGCGCGACAGATCGATAATGCTACAGTTCATCGCGGTTTTCGAACTGTTACTTTTTGTAAAATCGCTAATTTTGTCTCGTGACAATCTATTGTATGATGTAGCAAAAGTGAGATTTTTTCACAACACATTTGACGGACGCTTAAGAATAGCTTTGAAAGCTTAGTAAGGTTATCATATCAGAACGCTATGAAGAAATAATATTCCTTTCAATCTTCCGTTGATTAAAGCATGAGTATTTGATAACATTGAAAGTGAAGTATTACGTTAATATAACCTCAAGGTGAAGATGGCTACAAGAAAACAATTCCATTTCTTTGCTATCAGCTATTCTCGGAAGCATTATCTTTTATGAAATCAGGAATTAATATCGCTATTTCTTTGAACGCTGCAGTTTTACTATCTGAATCATGACAGGCATTTCGAGTGTCGGAGAGATCGTAAAGTGCTCGTATGCAACCGGGGTGTGCATGAACAGCTTTGAAGACTTTAGTGGGGCCCATTAAAGTACGCCATTTTGCTATACAGTCTTTAGATTGCAAAATGAAAGCATAACATGGGCCACTGAATTAAAAAGAAAAATTTGTTAGTGATACTTTAAACAATTTCAGTTTACGTTTTCTTTTAATTACCTTGCCCTGAGTGTTGTTAAACGATTGTAGAAAAATTTCTCTTTATGCTCTGCATAAAACAATTCCGATAATCCTTTAGTGATCTACATCTCTTTGCAATCCAAAATAGTGAAATTATCCTTTATTAATTGCTTTATAGCTGCAAAAGCTATTGTGTTACGCATAACATGAGGTTTTATAAGCGCTAGAGTTATTTCCATTTTTATTTTAACTAAAGCTTTAAAACTATTGTCTTTTTTATGCTACTAAGCTAAGTATTAATATTTGAAAATAATAAGTAATTTTTTCTACCGTATGTTTTTATTATTGCGCTGGTGATGGTTCTTAAACGATATATTCAATAAATGAACGGACAAATAAAACCAAATTATAAATACATCTGTGAAACAACACTACCAATAATAACGTGGCGCCTACCCAAATATAGGGATATGGTACTCTGATCATCTAGGTGAAAGTAAATGCTAATCTGTGGTGACATTTCTATAATGTTCTTTGTTGGCGATTTTATAAATTTACACTTTCGAACAGGAAAATTGAAAAGTTGTTAGATTTATTAAATATCATTAAAAGTATAGCGGAAACTCAACAATCACGAATTAATATTTTAAAATAAAAACAATTGTCTAAAGTTTGATAAAAGTGATTTAAGAGCAGGGATGTTTGGTATAATATAATCCAGAAACGTTACCTTGCATGAGTTATGATCAAAATACAATCCGGAAACGTTATCTTGCATGAGTTATGATCAAAGTACAATCCAGAAGCGACACCTTGCATGAGAAATGGATATGGTGGTGAGCGATGTGCCGATTCAAAAACTTTGAAAGCACATTTTTTTTTTGTACTGACGATGAATTTGGGGCGCGACTTATTACGATTGCAGATAAATACGTTTATTACCCAAAAAATGCCAGAGTTTCGATTAACGATGCGCGTACTCACGCAATTGTTTTAAATTAAAAAAGATTTAAATAAACAATGCAATAAAGTGTGCACGTAGATATTATTGCTGTTGTAACTTGAATTTTTATTAATAGTATCCTTTAAATGATAGATAACTTGAATTTTTAAGACAATGTTTACGTTATTTTCCATTTAAAAGTTTATAAAATATAAAAAATAAATTTATAAAATTTTGTGTTTGTGTCTTTAGAGTAGATACACATGTATGTATATATATATATAGTACTAATATCTACTTAAATTTGAATGACCTAAGCTATTTTCTAATAGAGATTGCAAATTTTCTGAAAAATTTTTCAAGCTATTCTCGTTTAATTTTCCAGGCAAAATAAAAGTTATCTCTTCTTATACACTAAAAATATCATGTACAAGATGCTCTTGTTATTATAAAACGTTCAAATGCTCTATTTTTATATTTATAAAGAGGCCTTTCAAATCTTCCTGTGCTTCCAATAATTTTGATTTCTTTCTAGTTATTGTTTGCCGAGAAAACTCCCGAGAAACTTTCTTGTTTAATTTTAAAACATTTAATTCGTTAACAATGTTATTAAGCTTAATTCTGGGAGATAAACAGTATGATAATTATATAATATAAACGAGCGTGTAGAGTAGCTAATATGTATGGAAAATTACATAAAACTCGTTAAATATAAATGTGTAAGCAAATGGAATTAATAAACATATAAATAAGTAAATTAGACAAAGATAAATAGAATGAACTCCAACATAACTTCTTTTAATAATAAAAACTTTGTTCACATTTGTTGATACGAAAATTTTGATTGAAATTTGGCAAAATTTAGAATTTTTCGATTCGTGAAATAAACGATGAAAAGAAAACAAATTACATTTGTTATATAACTAGCTACTGCCTGGTTTCTTTCGTACATACATAGTTGTATGTATTTCAAAACGCACACTCACTTAAAAATACCGAATCGTATATGTTGCTTCTTTGCAAACTTTTAAACAATGCGACGTCATTTCAAGAAACTATTAATAGAATCCGTGCTCATACAAATAATGAAAAAGCAAAAGCAATACAATTGGCCGCTAATTAGCGACGGTATTACGATTATTGATAACCGATACACCAAAAGCCCCAAGAATCCCCTAATCACAATTTTGAACCAAATGTTGGAACATCTATTCTTTCTGATCATCTAGCTGTCTCTGATTATATACAATAAGACAACCCTTTTCAATATATTTACTAACGATTTACCGACGTATATTAAACAATTGCGCATTCTTATGTTTGCGGATGATGTAAAAATTTTCCGCTCCTTTAATTCAACAGAAAATAATGGACTCCTGCCGTTGAACCTAAAAGTATTGAACAGCACACCGGCCAGTAGTGGCAAGTAGCTCAATTAAATAAAAGCGGACAGCCTGCACTTGCTTGGTGTAACCAACTATCTTCACAATATACTATTGACAACCACGACTTAGGTAATGTGCAGCACTTTAGTAACCTCGCCCTTCTACTAAATCCCAAGTTCCGTTCTCATCTGCTTATTAATGCCTGCGTTAATAAGGCGAAGTTATCGCTGAGTTTTATAAAACGTTGGGCTAAGGATTTTAACGATTCATGTCTTAACGTTTGTTTACCTCACTTGTCAGATCTACAGTAGAACATTCCGTCATTGTATGTGGTGACCATAAAAGTCACCGTCCTCATATTAGTTGGATTTGTAAATGTAACTGATAAGTTTATATATAAACAGGTAGATAAATAAATAAGTAATGCCGGACTAATGATAAGTTGATTAACGAGCAAAAAATACACAAAGCAAAGGTGTTCACATAGCCGTGTGGGCATTATAGGCGGGTTCTTTGAGAAGTTTGGGTGATTTTCAATTTTTTTGGAAATTTGTAGGCGATATCTTCATTTTTGATACTATGCAGTTAGCCAAACGCACGAACGAACAGACGGAGAAACTGGCGAAGGGCTTAAGAACTTCTTGTGACATTTGAAGCTTCGCTTCTGCACGTTATAAAGATTTTGACAAAAAAATTACTTTGGTACACTGTAATATTGGGGTGGCCAGAAGGTTGGCTTACTTAAAGGGGGTGGTGCTAAACGCATCCACAGTCCATCTGACGTGTCGGACTGCGACACCGAGGTGTTACGCCGTAGTGACTCTCTGCCTACGGTTGCGGGCTCTCGGCCAGTCAAGAAGCGCAAAGCCAAGCCCGGATCTGTGGCTGCACCCGCTGCCTCCGCCCTTGTAGTGGGCGCGGCAGCTTCCGCGCCTAGCAGGCTAGTGCGTGCGGGGGAGCAGAGTGCTGTTGTAGGGTCGGTGGGCAAAGTGAAGGCGATTAGTAATCGCCTTCACAAATGCGTTATCTCGCCGGAAAATATTGCGATAGAGGCTGCCGCCGAGGTTCTGGGTTTCAGTGGAGAGTATGAGGCGATCTTATTCGCCTTGCTAGCTGACAATGCGCGCCTTCAGGGCCGCATTGATCAGCTGGAGATAGGTGGCGGATGCTTCAAATCCTCGATCTGCTTTGATGAAGCGCCCCCAACAGCGTCGGTTCCGGAACCGGTTGTAGAGGCAACACCGGCTGCACGACCTCCCAAACCAGTGGAGACCTGGTCCGTGGTGGTCCGTAGCTCTAAGGTTGCGGACACCGGTAAAGAGGTGGTGAGAAGGGTTGTAGAGCAGGTGGCTCCGACGCTTGGTGTACGTGTACACGATGTGAACCCGATCCGAAGAGGTGGCGCGGTTATCCGCACACCAGCTGCTGTGGAAAGGACAAAGATCGTGGCGAACACGAATTTCGGGCAAGTCGGGCTCAATGCCTCGGTTGAAGAGAAACTGGGCCCGAAGGTTGTTTGTCAGTCCGTGCATAAAATGCTGGATCCGTCCGCTTTTATGGAGGGCTTGTATGAGATGAACCTAAAAGGTTCATTGTCTGCCGAGGATTTCAAAAAGAGTGTCCGGATGGTCTCGAAACCTTGGGTTAAAGGTGGCGGTACCACCCACGTTGTTCTTGAGGAATGTCCTCTCGCGATGGATATCCTCGTGAGCGTCGGTAGGGTGTACGTTGACTACCACTCCTTTGTGGTGCGTCAATATGATGACGTACCTGTGTGCTTCCGTTGTCTAAGTTTTGACCATAAGGTTAAAGAATGCAGGGTCCAGGGTGTTGTCTGTAGACACTGTGGCCGAATAGGTCACAGAAGCAGTGTGTGTACTAACGCCGCACACTGTCGAAACTGTGAGTTCCGGGCACTTCCCGCTGAACATCTTATGATGTCCCGGGCCTGTCCTGAATATAATAGGATGATCGCACGGGCAGCGCCTAGGTATTAAAATGGCTTTGCTGATACTGCAGTATAACTGCAATTACAGTTATCATGCGTTGTGTCAGTTTGGCCAGATTATGAATGAGTTAGGCAGTACAGTGGCGCGGTTGCAGGAACGCTGCGCTTTCGATGGCAGCATTAAAGGCTTGCCGACGGGAATGCGGGTCTTTTTTGACTCCGGTGACCACTCCGCTGTCGTAATAAATGATATGAATGTGGATGCAAACCTTGTCTAAGCCAGTGATCTTGGTGTCTGTCTGTCCGTAGAAGGCCCGCACGGGAGGATGCTTGTAGCCAGCCTCTACTGTAAGCTCAATCAAGAACTGGACGGTTACACTAGGACGGTTACATTAGGTTTATGGATTCGGTGTTACTGCTTGCAGGTAACACTCCATTAATCGTGGGACTTAATGCAAATGCCTGTTCCCCCTTGCGGTTTAGTAAGATGCCAGAACGTGCGTCTGGTCTTCGAAACCAGCTAGTGGGGGACGTCTTGTTTGAATGATGTGTATCACGTAATGTCCACGTTTTAAATAAACCTAGCGAGTGGTTCACTTTCACTGATCCGGTTGGCGATAGTGATATCAATATCACTCGCAAATGGGACTGTAATGGGAGTGTTCGACTTTTCTTGGGGGGTCAAAGGTGGATGGGGGATTAGTGATCATCACGTTATTAAAGTGGCAGCCAGCTATACCCCTTCTACATCTAAACAATTGGAAGTTGCGCGCTGGCGTACTTCAGAGGTAAATTGGGATACCTACGGGGTCCATATTAGGGAAGCGGTGACAGCCGTATCGCTCGAGGAATTCGCAAACAGATCGTTGGATGACCAGGTAGAATATATTTCCAGGTCCGTTCGTGGCGTCAACGACTTGCTCCTTGAGAAATGACGCAAGACAAATCGACGAGGAGTCAAGTGGTGGACCACTGCTCTGTCCGCGAAGCGGAAAGCAGTTCCCTGCCTTAGGTGGAGTTTTCAGGGTGCAAGGCGATCCAATAGCGCGGATTCCGCCCAACTCAGAATTGATTTAAGGCAGTGCCTTTATGAATACAAGCACATACTCTTGAAAGTGAAAGAGGATGACTGGAAGGCTTTTGCCTCTCGAAATCGGGATGATCCTTGGGGTCATCTCTATCGGATTTCCAGAGGCAGGAGATCGCTGGAAGTCTGTGGTATTAGCGCTAACGGTGTAGTGCTTACCACCCGTAGAGAGTGTCTGAGTGTTTTATTGGGTAGTTTCTTCCCGGGGTTCGACGAAGTTGTGCCTCCTGAACATCGGAGGGCATCTTCTCCGCCGCCCTTGGAGGAATATGAAATTGGATTTGCGGTCGCACATACCAAGGCGAAGAGGTTGCCAGGTTTGGATGGAATAACTGGTGAAATGGCAAAAACCATTTAGAAAGTTATTCCTGATTATCTTTTAAAAATATATAGTAAGTGCCTAGTGGATGGCTATTTTCCGGCACAGTGGAAAGTGGCCAAGGTAGTTCCGCTCCTGAAGTCGCCTGATAACGTTAGGAGTGAACCTAGCTCTTATCGGGGCATCAGTCTCCTCCCACATGCTTGGTAAAGTGCTGGAGAGGTTGATGGTAGAAAGGCTTCTGGAGATTCCAAGTCTGAGTTTGTCTGACAAGCAGTCAGTGTGTCACTGGAGAAAACCGTGATGATGCTACTGAAAGGTAGCGTCCCTCGTGGTCGAGCTCCGATGATTAAAATGAATGGGGTTAGTCTTAGGTACAAGACTGTTGTCAAGTACCTAGGAATTAGCATAGGTGAAAGGATGAGTTTTCTCCCTCAATTTGCAAGAGTGAGGGAAAAACTTTTGAAAGTGGTAGGACAGGTTCGCCGCGTCCTACGGTGTGAATAGGGGCTAACCAGACGTGCTGTTCGGACCGTATATGGTGGTCTATTCGCCTGTGCAACTTATGGGTCGCCAATATGGTACCGAGCGATCGTGGCTGGTGTTGGCAAAAATAAGATATTGAGTTGTCAGCGTGTGATTTTGTTGGCCTGTTTACCCGTGTGTCGGACAGTTTCTACGGAGGCATTACAGGTGTTAATGGGTGCGCCCCCTGTGGACCTGGAGGCAATGCGAATTTCCACTGCCTTAAGGATAAGAAGGGGATTGCCGTGACTTCGGACTAACGGGTTAAATAATGAGGAAGTAGAGAGATTAAACTTCAGGCAGCGTATCACGCTTTTAAAGCAACGTGTCCGTGCCTTATGGCAATCCCGTAGGGAAAACAGTTCGAAAGGCAGAACAATCTTTGAGTTTATCCGTGATGTCTCGTATGTAGAAAACCATCCAGATTTCAGCTTTAGGCTTCACCTGGCGTTTCTGCTTACGGGCCACGGATCGCTTAATGCATTCCTGCATAAAAGAGGTCTGTCGGGAACTGGGGCTTGCCGATGCGGCATGTCTGAAGACTGGTTGTACGTTTTGTGTGTATGCTCCAAGTACTCGGATCTCAGAGACTTGGAAGCAATGGGCATTCGACAGACTAATGAAAACTTTGACCTCGGTCTGGCCCTCTGTACTTCTGAGACGGTGGCAGCTTTGGGCGCGTTTGCTACACAGGTGTTCATCAGACGCAGCGCCGAAAGACGTGATCTAGACAATTCTGTCTGATCCTCTTCTGCGCTCCTCTTGTACGGTGACATTGACTGAATAACAGGGGGCTAGGAGTTGCATGGAGCTCTTAAGTCTTACCAGAGGCTTCCTCTTTCTGGTTGGTGATGTGGGGAAATCTGTTTCCACGTTTCCCCTACATCGCTACTGATGTAAACTCGGTCTTCGGAGTCTGTCTTTGGACTCTGCCCACATAAATTTACTCTAAGAGGCTGAGATAGGCCTCGCTCCGCCCAGTGAGGATACTATGCCCATGCGCAGAGTATAGACTGGTTTTCTCCTTCGTATGACTATCTCATGCCGAGTTCGGGTCTTATGGGACCTAGAAAGTCCGATCGAAGACTTTTTAAAATTCTTCAAAAATTCTTTTTTTCTCTTAATTTTGGTACCACGGGAGTCAGGAGCCCCCTTTTCTTCCCATTTCTTCTTCCACCTAGCTTTGGCCGGACAACGGGAACGGCCCACAGCGGGAGTTTCGCGGTGGCTGGGGTTAGCCCAAAATCGCGAGAAGAGCTTTTGCTCGGTGCATTGCAACCGAATGCTTTACCCACAAAAAGGCAGAGGTTTTAGATAGTGCCTCGCCCTCACCACAGCGAGGATGCGACCATAACGTATCTCGTCTGGTACTCGAGAGCCTAATCTTCCTCATTGTAGCGTGTGCGCCGACTTCGGCACCGTATGTTGCGGCGATTATTAGCGCCGGGGAGTTCGAGTGTTTCACACTCCGTGTACCATCGGGCACCGTGGGGTTAAACCTTCACGGTAGTGCAACCACGTTAAACCCTCAGAGACATGCGTAATATTGGTAATGTGAGATCAACTTTTTCCATTTTTGTGTAGGTATTAAAACATCGCTCATAGAATATACGTTCACTTTTTTATAGATTTATCTTCTCTAGGCGTGCCATTCGACCCATTTGGCTTGTTTGCACCAACCAGCGTGGAAGAACTTCCAACGTCTCTCCCAAATTGTTATCCACGGGATGGTATCAAGATAAATAAGTTCAGTAACCGTCGTTTGGCGTATTGTATTCGGCTGAATAAATTAACCACCTTTGATTTTGCTTTCCTATTGTGAGGACACAAAGTCGTCGCTCGTTTTGGCCTCACGGTTTCTCCATCTCTGGTGGGGGAGAGAGAGTGTTAGCTGAAGGTAGAGGTGTAAGTTAGAGAATAAGATGGAGAATAAGACAGAGAATAAGACAGAATAGGAATAGATGAAGACTAGGAATAGAATACAAATAGATTAAGAATAAGTTAAGAATCGGGTAGGGTAGAGTTAGTAAGTTAAAGAAGTTGAGTTTAGGCTCTTGGAGGAGTCGGTCGCGAGCGGAGACAACCCGGAGTTATTATTTGAATTGAACTTGAAATGTATAACAGTAAGTGAAAGAATAAAATAACGTCCCACAAATATAAATTTCTTGTGATTTTTCTGGGCCGCTGAGCTACCCCAGCCCCAAAGAAAGGGCCGCAACAGGCTAGGACACAATGAAATTTATATTTAGGGACGATTTTTACACTTTATTACTTTACTTTATTTTTTACTCTTCGCTATCCGCGATCGTGACCCGACTTCATGAACTCTTCTCACTAACTCTCACATCACTTCATGAACTCTCCTACAGGACTAACTAAATTATTCTTCCCTACCCTATTCTTAATCTAATCTTATTCTACTCTTAATGTCTTCCTATTCTATTCTTATTCTATTCTAGCCTATTCTTAATCTCTTCTTATTCTACTCCTAATCAATTCTTATTCTATTCCTATTCTATCTTAGACTAGCACTCCCTTCCCCACTACCAGAAACGGAGAAACTGTGAGGCCAAAACGAGGAACGACTTTGGGTCCTCACAGTAGCTAGCATAACAGATATATCTTGTGGGTTTAGTGATTTTGAAATTTGTTATTTACTTTCCTTTTCAATACGCCTGAACTAGCACTTATTGCACTGATTTGCATTTGCATTTGATGTTGCACTAAATTTTCAATTAAGTGTTACTAATACACTAACACTTTTACACAATTAACAATTAAGAATTTTAAAATCTTTGTCGCCGCATGCTTTTATTAATTGTCACAGAGAAGTGAGTGGAACAAAATTTATCTTTCACCTTGTATTTTACTAAAAAGTATTGTTAAGAAAACTTAGCCTACTATGTCGTGCTGCCTACCACATTTAATTTAGAATTACCCCACTTAGCTTGTCGCCTTCTACTCTCAGAGCCCTTTTATTTGATACACGTATCGCTAGTGTTATTAAGAAAAAATTAACCCACCGGGTTGTGGTGTCCAACATATTTATTTTAGAATTAACGCATCTTTAAGCAGACATCTGCATTTGAGGAATGCATAAAATAGTTTTAAACATTATGTCTCGTTTACGTTATAATTAATATGCATAAAGCCTCCAAAAAGTGGAAAAAAGGATATTTAATTTTTTCCATTTTTGCACATAAATAGTAGAGTTTTTGGTGAAGTAAACGTAGAAAATATTAATCTTCTATCTTTTACCATTTTTTAGGCATTAGCAAAAACGCATAAATTTTTGTTTAAACGGAATGGCATTCAGGTTACACTTCGCTGCGGGTTCCGGCTCTGACCAATTGGGGCCACCTTCAATAACAACCTGCGTGCAAAAAATGTTTCTACCAAATTTGAAGTCATAGGCGGATAGACGTGGCGTAATCAATTGACAATATTTTGCTGATCAGGAATATGCACACTTTCTAGGGTCTCTGAGTAAAAACAATTGGATTTAAAATATGAAAATTTTCATTGTGATGCAAAATCAAAAGCCATACCGCAATCGCCACTGTAAAGTTTATCCTGGGATGTTTTTCCATTTTTACTCCATACAAAATATAACGTTATTGTTCAATTACATCTAAGTACAACCACTGCGGTGTTACTACCGATAGTTTATAAATGGTTTTATTTTTTTCACGTAAGACATTCAAGTCATAAGACAAAAAGAGCACATTTATGTTTATGTTTTTTTGTGGGTGGCTACATCCAAAAAATAACAGCTGACTCTTGTCTCTGATAAATAAACAAACAAACTAACTATTAATGAAGAAGTGACCGCGATTGTACCATACATTGGGCGGCGATGAGAAGATTTGTTTTAAGAAATTAAATACATTGATATCTTATGTTGCTATGGCTGCATTTAAAAAGTGGAAATCAGGAATTACCCCATTAAGACTAGGGTTTAATCTAATAGACAGAAAGCTCTATAATTCAAGATTGTTGACATGGTTTTGTGTCGTTTTTCTACGGCCTAAACAGATCTTTTGTTTTAATCCAATAAGCAGACTGGTCAATTTTTGCTTTTGATATAATAATTCCTAAACATAAAAAATTAACATTACAATGAGTCTCAAAGGTACTGGGCTTTTTTGCTCGAAATATATAAACGTTTGTTAAAGCTAGTGCATTGTCCAAACATAAAAATTTATTTTACCATTTTGTACCACTAGGGAATACATATTAAAATATTCAAAACAAACAAACAAAATATTGTTGCAGTAGACAAGAAAATTAAATAAGTTTAGCTACTCAACAAATATAGCATCATTATTATTATTATTATTATTATTTAAGAAGTATTAATAGAGATTTAATGGAAATTCAACAATAGTTAAACCAATTACATGAAAGATTTAAATATACCAAGTGCTAAGAAGCCAAGCATTACTTTAATCGCCATACCAAGGATCTTGTATGTAGACCGCTTCATTGAAGTGACTTCACTCATAAGAGTTGTGGACATATAAAATTAAATGCTACTCGCAAATGCTGGTCGCAAACCTTATGAGTAGATCAATTTATTTTATTTTATTTATTTATTTATTTATTTATTTCTTCTTCTTATTATTATTATTATCTAAATTTAGCCAGAGAATAAATTCTAAGACTAAAGTCTTAAAAGCACTAGCATCTAAGGCTTTCGGCTTTTATTTATTTATTTATTTATTTATTTATTTATTTCTTATTTATTCCACTTATACAGAAACTCAACTAAAACAAACAACAGTCGAGTTCAAATAACTCTTCAAGTAAATCTTAAATTAATTATTATTAAAAAAAAACTTAGTATAAGTACAATAAATCAAATAAAAGGAAAAAAAGAAAAAAAACATGTACACTATTAACACAGAGCCACACGCACAACCGGTACAGAACCTAGTTGAAAGTGAACCCCTAAGCCATCGCAAACATGCATAAGCTTGGCAACCGATAATAGTTAACAATAACTAATTTTCAAATCATAGTGACTTTTTAGGATTAAGAGCTAGTTTAAGTACGACATTGGCAAATGTTGTGTATTAAGCAATGTTGCTTTAATGGACTTTAAAGTGTCCGATAATGAAAAAAGGTGATAGACGTTATTTAGGTTGTTGCAAACAACTCTGAAAGGGTTAAACAGCTCATAATTATATTTATAATGACTAACCTTAACCAAGGTAAAGTGCCTAGAGAAGTGGTTAGGGACATTAAAACTTATTTCTCTAAGTAATGACGGCGAGTCAATATCGTCGTTTATTAATTTGATTGCGAAGCAAACGCCAAGAACAAATCTACGTTTTTCAAGAGACGGTAAGGACAAAAGAAGCAACCTATTTTCATAGGGGGGAAGAGAAGCAGACGGATCCCAACCCAAATTCCTAAAAGCAAACAACAGGAATTGCTTTTGAATAGATTCAATTGAGTCTACATAGCACCTATATGAAGGAGACCACACAA
>KK500213.1:3418-35692 GCA_000688715.1 Glossina pallidipes | reverse complement strand
TGCGGAAATTTTTCTTTTTGAATTAACAAATTTAAAGAAGTATCTAGGATTAGCAAACCGAGAGGATTTAATGAACTGAATGTTTCTGCCATAATAATGGTAGTTGAGGGAGTTAAATCTATGCCTTGCAGCTGAGTACGCGAAATAGTCCAGAGAAGAGCCACTTTTTAAAAATTTCTTGAACAGCTTGTTTTTCCTATTCTTATAATACCTGATTGTCATATTAATAATAATAATAATAATTTATATGAAATATATTAGAGTTTTACGTGAAGTTCAATTTAGTTTTTTGCAATCAACAATTAGAGCTCTTGGTAAAAGTCTCTCTTTTTGTTAATCTGTGTTTACAGTTTGTTTTGCTTTCGCTCTATATTTACTTATTTTAGTGTCAACGGAAATGGGAAGTTTGGTTTAATTTTCTGACAATTTTTGTGTCGTTGAATCTTTTAGTTTTTTGTTCTTCTTTTTTATTTTTTTTATTTTTTTTTCTTCGCTCTTCATAATCTCCTTCTGTCGTGTTTCACTGGACATGGATTGTCTACTTACACCATGCCGTGTGAAAACAGGCCCAGAATTTGAACGATTCATCTCGTGCGCTGGTCTTAATGGCCGTGCTGCTGATGCAGTACTTGGTCCCTCAAAAGGCTTACGATGGTCATGTCCTGACTGTAAAAAGCGCGACTTGGATTTCTACAAACTCTTGACGGAGACGAGAAATTTATTGTAAGATTTGAGCAAAAATCTCGCCTTCTTGTGGGAGAAGCTTGAACTAATAAAGACTGTGTTTGACGAGTGTCGTTATATTGAGCACTCATGTTCTTCCTCAGTTTGTAAAGTTACAACTCGTAGCTTAGCGTGTGGTACGTCACCTTTGAGTTCTCCTAAGTCTGATTCGTTGGTACAATTTAGCGCTTCCTCAATGTCTACAAAGAACGATAGTGTTTTTGCTATCGTTGTGTCGGTCAATAACAAAAAAGTTACAAATAAGACGGGAAGTCCTGCGGGTTTGAGCTATGCTGAAGTGGCAAAGGTATCTTCTGCTAGCGGCGTCACTCGCTCCACTCTGGCATCCTCGCCAAAACCTAAAAAAGAGAATAACAAACCGTTCCCCCTGACTGTTCGAGTGTGAACGCTGGCCACCAAACTGGGTACGCCGCACAAGCTGCTCGTGCAAGTGTGGTTACCCCTTCTATATTCTCGCCAACTCAAAACTCTCCAGCCATGAACCCTACTGTTCCTAGTAAAGATGACATTTGCCTGACGGCAGTTCTTCCCAGAGAGGCAGTATTTGTGTCAAGACGGGTACCCGATACATCCCTGGATAACATAAAAACTACCTGACGGCGAAAGTCGTAACAGTCAATTTAAAGCGTGCTAGCATTTTCAAATTGGCTCCTTCTCAATGTAGAGCAGTCTCGTCTTTTAAAGTGTTAGTGCCGACGGAAAACATGGATATGTTGTTAAATAAACCATTGTGGGCAGTTGGATCCTTAATTAAGCAATTTATCCCTCGAAATGGTCCCCGTAATACTAATGTAGTAACCTTTCCATTTTCAAGAGACTAAATGTTTCTTTAGGCTCATTATCTCGCATTTATCAAAATGTTAGGGGCCTAGACTCAAAAATTCCTACTTTCCTTAATTCAATGAGCACGGAGTTTCCTGTTTGGCCTTCACTGAAACTTGGCTAAAACTTGCTCTGCATTCGTCAGAACTTTTCCATAATTCGTTTCCGGTTTTCAGAAAAGATCGACTGTATCGCAATGGTGGTGGTGTTTTAATTGCCATATTTGCGGCAGTTCCGTCCTATTCAATTGAATTTCTCACAACTCCCGACGTTGAATTTATAGACATTCGAGGGAAAATTCCTAATAAACAGCTATATGTAACCTGCTCCTATATTCCCCGAAATTCGGCCATCTCCATATATAAAAAACTGGCCGCCCTCATTTATGAAGTGGCCAAGCAGTCTAAACCTCTCGATATAGTCATAGCGTTCGATGACTTCAAATTGCCTCTAGTCACTTAGTGTTACAGTGATAATTCTGGCTGTTTGATTCCTACTTTAATCATCCAGCAATGTGCATTTCCTTTCATTATAAGCACGATGGTTCGTTAAACTTCTCTAACGTTCCAAATCCAACTTTTTCAACTATATTTTATGATTTCCATAAAATCAACATTTCAATGCTAAAATCTCATCTGTTACACATTATGCTTGATTTCTCCGTTAGAAGTATTGATAGCTTACTGTCATTGTTCTACAATATATTAAATCTAGCTATTTCTGCATCCGTTCCGATTAACCAGTCCCATCCTCGAAGCAGGTGTGCCCCGTGGTTTAATAAGACAATTAGATATTACAAGAATAGGAAAAACAAGCTTTTCAAGAAATTTTGAAAAAGTGGCTCTTCTTTGGACTACTCCGCTTACTCAGCGGCGAAGCATAGATTTAATTCCCTCGACCACCAATGTTATTACAGATACCTTCAGTTTATTAAATCTTTTATGTCTGCTTATCCTAAATACTTTTTTAAGTTTGCTAACTCCGAAAGTAAAATCTTCATAAATCCCTCGCATGTTTCTTTTAATGGCTCTGAGTCCTCGGATGATATTGAAACCACAAATCTTTTTGCTCAATACTTCCGACGAAACGTTTCGACTGTTATTTCCGATTTATCGGCAAACTACCCATATCCGATAACTAATTTGGTTATTTCTGAAAATGACGTTTTTGAAGGGTTGAGTTCGCTAAAATACAGTTGCGCGCCTGGGCTTGATGGAATTCCATCATGTGTACTTAAATCTTGCGCTGTCGAGCTATGTGGTGTTATCTCAAAGATTTTTAATCAGTCCTTGAACTTAGGCGTTTTCTCTTCGTGTTGGAAGAGTAGTTTCCTTATTCCTATGCACAAAAGTGGAAGTGGACAACTTGTTGAGAACTACAGAGGCATAGCTAAGTTGAGTGTCTTGCCTAAGTTGTTCGAGCGAATTGTGACTCATCATTTAGCCTTTTCCACTAATTCGTATATTTCTCCACACCAGCATGGCTTTCAGAAAGGGCGATCTACGGCCACCAATTTGTTAGAGTTTACTTGTCATGTTTTCAAGGCTTTTTCTAGTGGCTCTCGCACTGATATTATATACACTGATTTAAGCAAAGCATTTCATATGGTTAACCATAACTTACTTATCTTTAAACTCCAAGCCTCTAGCTTGCCTTCCCATTTAGTGAAAAGGATAAGCTCTTATCTGCATAATAGGTCATTCAAGGTTTTGTTTATCTTCATCACCTGAGATGAATTTCCCGTTATGTCTGGCGTACCTCAAGGAAGCCACTTAGCTCCCATTTTATTTAGATTATACATTAACGATTTTCTATCGGTGATTAATTCCAGCCAGATCTTAATGTATGCTGATGATGTGAAAATGTTTTCTTCCTTGTCTGTCGAATCGCAGTCACATCAGCTTCAAGGTGACTTGAATAATTTGTTTGCATGGTGCTCTTTGAATCTTCTGAAATTAAATCTAAATAAATGTAAGAAGCTTTCTTTCTCAAGAAGAAAGTCATTCACTACTAAGTATTTCATAGATTCGCACAAGTTTGAGGACGTCGATTCGATCACAGATTTAGGCGTTCTATTATATATATATATAGGTTACGTTTTAACTTGCATATTGAGCTCTCGTTAAGCAAAGCTAGGTCTGCGCTTGGTTTTATAAAGAGGTGGTCCAAAGAGCCTGATGATCCTTACATTTCGAAAAGGCTGTGCATGTGTTTAGTTAGGCCTATACTCGAGTATGCTTCTGTTGTGTGGCCTCCGTCCTACAGCTGCTATGTAGATCCAATTGAATCTGTTCAAAAGCAATTTTTGCTGTTTGCTCTTAGGCATTTGAGTTGGTTACCGCGTTTGCGTCTCTTCCTCCTATGAAAATAGGTTGCTTCTTTTATACTTACCGTCTCTTGAGAAACCTACATATGTTCTTGGCGTTTCTTTCTTAATCAAACTAATAAATTATGTAGACTCGCCCGCATTACTTGGTGAGTTAAGCTTTAATGCCCCTAGGCACTTTATCTTGATTAAGCTTTGCCAATGTGCTATTTAACCTGCTCAGAGTTCTTTGCAGAAACCGAAATGATGTTTATCACTTATTCTCATTATCGGACTCTTTAAAGTCTATGTCTTAACTTATGTCTAGTCTTAAACTAACTTGCGTTCGTAATATCTCACTTTTCTTTTTTTGAAAATTATACGGTGTTGTTAACATTTCGATTGCCAAGCTTATGCATGTTTGCAATGGCTTAGGAGTTCACTTGCAAGCTGGATCTGGTGGTAGCTGTGTGCATGCTTTTTTTCTTTTTTTTCCTTTTTATTTATTCACACATGAATTATTATTTTTAAGTTACTTTCTTGTTGTTTTTATTACTCATCTTTTTTCATATCTTTTTTTATATACTAGTTTTAAAACAATTAGCATAAGATTTACTCTTAAGTATTTGAATTCGACTGCTAATTTTGTTTAGTTGAATTTCATGTATAGGTAAGTAAAATAAAATAAAAATATAAAATAAAATATAAAATATCCTTCACATTTGTAGCAAAGTGTTCTTGATTGTTTTGTAAGCGCTCTGGAAATAAGTGTAATGGGTTTGTTGTCCTATTGCAAGCAAAACACCAAATGCATGATTTTACGCATCTGATCTTAATAGAAATTCTTTATTGAAGTCTGGATAGGTTAACTTTACTTCTTCTGATACCAATCTTTTTTCTATTTTTTGACACAAACTTAGACCTTCTTTGTCTAATGTAGTTAGTTTAGTGAAGAATTTTTTGATATTGTGCCTTTGTCTCCTCTCAACCGTTAATCGTTTTGCTAATTTTGAAAAATCTTTTATCAATCTACGTATATGAGCGTAGTTCTTTTAATGTTTTGAATATTGGAAATTTTGAAATTCTTTCTACTTTCTTCGACCTGTTTTTTATTTTTATTCCATTACCAGATATATTAAATGCTAGTTATTCTCCTTCGATTTTGAAAAATGCACTCTAATCTATTTGCAGTTTCATGTCTGCCGCTACTAAAGTAATATCTACCGTAAGTCTTCAGATGGGTCACCTCTTTTCTACACGATGAATGTCGTTTAAGATTCTTTGAGGGATTGACGAAGAGTTTTTTAAACCAAAACGAAGCGAATTTCTAACTTACCATTGGTTACTGAGAAGGCTATCTTCTCTATGACAGTCTCGCTTAAAAGAATTTGATGGAAAACACTTTTCGAATGAGCAATTAAGAATATCTTGCTTTTAGCTAATTGGGAGAGCACTTTATCTATGTCGGGTATGTTGTAACGGGCAGAAATAGTTACTGAGTTCGATTTTCAATAATTGAAAAACTACAAGTTGGCGTTTTTTTTGTCTGGAATTATTTAACTTCTTTGAGTTGAAGAATTATAGGAAGACCATAAAGGTCTAATTATTCCGTTATTTAGAAGGACACTTATTTGTTGTTCTGCTTCACTGTGTATAGACGTTGGATAATGATATGATTTCGAATGAACTGATCAGTCTGCTATAGTGCGTAAGCTACCTACCAATTCAATAGTGTAAGTGAGTCGTTCGCCGTGTTCAGAAAATAATTTTCGGAACGTACTTAAGAGAGACTTAATCCTTTCTTTCTGATTTATAAGCATGTAGTGTGCATCCTTAGCTTCTAATTGTTCTATTTGGATTTTCAAACAGTTTTTTACTGCCATATAGTTGTCTCTAAGATATATTACGGCGGACAGATATTGTAAACTATCATTGTTAATAATAGCATTAGATGATTTGTGAGGAGTCGAAGTCGGACCTCGTTTTGGCCTTACAGGTTCTCCGTCTCTGAGGCGGGGGTGTTAGAGTTAAGTTAGAAGTTAGGTAGAATAAGTTAGGTAAAATAAGTTAGGTAGAATAAGTTAGAGATTAAGTAGACTAAGTTAGAAATTAAGTAGAATAAGTTAGAAGTAGTGAAATTAGAAATTGAGGAGAATAAGTTAAAGTTGTGCAGTCGTTCACGAGGGTCGCGAAGAGATAAACATGCGGTAACAACGACTGTGCTTGGTCTTCAGCTTAAGAAAAATGAATTTGTGAAGTAGAGAAGATAAGTGAAATCAAATGAAAATAAATGAATCGACGGCTTTAAAAACGAAATCAATTTAATATAATTGATTAACGCTTAGAAAAGGCGTAAGCGAGCTAATATCCAAAACGAAAAGGGAAATACATAATTCAACCGAAAACTAACAGAAAACGGAAATTTTCTTGTGAAAATATCTGGAGCCGCTGAGCTACCTCAGCACTAGGTCCGGGGCAAAACTAGCCCTCATAGGTGGGTTTTTTGTTTTTTTTTCGGTTTGAAATAGAATGTAATATAACTAAGAAGTTTGTATTAACACTACACAATTAAAATTTCTTGTGGTTTCTTCTTTTCGTATTCGATATTCGTAATAACGATATTTTTACTATTATTTTTATTATTATTTTTTTTTTGTTTATAAAAGTCTCTGCTCGGGCGCCACTTGTGAGGACATAAATCGCCCGATCCTGGTGCTGAGTGGTCCAGGTTATCGATCACAAGAAAATTTATATTTTATTTTATAATATTCTTCACTTTTTTGTATAGTATTTCACTTCGAGTTCACAATCATCAAAAAAGGTACGGATTTTCTAGTCTTCAGCCGATGGGACGTCTGGTCACTCTCGGCGCTCGCGACCAACTACTCCCTTCTAAAGTTTAAACTCCCCTAACTTAAGCTTAACTTACTAATCTAATTTCCCTTTGTTTATCTCTACTTACTTTCTAGCTGACTCCTAACCTAGCTTACTCTTAAGGTACCTTAGCCTATCGTAGCCTACTGTTAATCTATCATCGCGCTCTTATCCTACTTAATTCCTAGCTTATTCTAGCACCACCCCTCCTGCCTCCCCCTCCCCCCCAGAGACGGAGAAACTGTGATGTCAAAACGAGGGACGACTTTGGCTCCTCGCGGATTCTTAAGTTGGAATTCATCTGTCTTGCGGTTAAAACCAGCGGTATCTCCCCCTTTGTAACGGTTTTCCGCTGTCGTCCGATATTTATGTTTATGTAGAACATATACACTTGATTAAGCTAGTTAAGTAAGCTAAGTTATCTCGTCTCAAAATTTGTGATTTGATGTTAGTGTTATGAAACTTTAACTTACGACATGTCATAACGGGGATATCGGCTTTTTCACGTCTATTTCTTTCCCAACTTTATTTGATGCTTTTTTGGTGAAATTTTTTAGTTGTACCTTTTCTCCAACAATACAATGGTATATATTTGACATGTCGAGCCATATGTCTCACCAGAAGATAGCTACCATTCTACTTAATCTTTTGTTATGTCTGACTGATTTATTAGTCACAGGCTTCAGAAAGACGCTGGCGAATAACAAGAAATATTTATAGAGGAAAATGGATTATAACGACCTTGAAAATGCTCTAGTTCCAATGTCTTGGAACTTGGACTTCCACGATATTGAAAGCTCTCTTCCCGCAATTTATAGCAATCTTTTTCCTGCCATTTTTGTGTCGAGTCCGGTTAAATTATTTAATAGTCTGCCGAATGAGTCCATTTCTTTGCTTTAGTGTAATGATCATGTCAGGGAACTGAGAAATAAAAAGAACCGGCTTTCTAAAAGATATAAACTTAGTGATTTATTTGGTGACTTGGTTAAACATTTAGCTGTCAACCACGACCCCAGGTCTCTGAAAAATAAATGTTACGGAAATTACAGACATAGTGTAAAAATAAAGCTTATTGTGATGATAAAAGATTTTATAGGATTGTTGACCCGAAGCGAAGCGAAAGATCCGCTGGTCGTTCGTTATGGAAATTTTATTAGCGTTTCCAGGACCTTGATATAGCCAATCTCTTTGCACAATTCTGTGAAAAGTCCTATTCTAATACTGCTACGTCGTCCGGTGTATATCCTTGTCGTATTAAGTCTTTCGACATTTTTGAATCCATTGCGCTTTTTAAATTGGACAGGTGTATATCCTTGTCGTATTAAGTCTTTCGACATTTTTGAATCCATTGCGCTTTTTAAATTGGACATCTTTTCTGCATTATCTACTCTCAAGTGCAGTTATATCGCGGGTTTTGATGGTATTCCATCCTGTATTCTCAGGAATTGTGCGGATGCGCTTTGTACTATCTTGATGAATGTTTTTAACAACTGCCTTAAGGTTAGTTGCTTCCCCTTAGCGTAGAAAACTAGTTTTATTATTCCCTTGTATAAGAGGGGTTGTAGAGACAACATCAATAAATGTAGGATCATTACAAAACTCAGTGTCCTACCTGAGTTCATTGTCTGCGAGATTATCGCCGGCGCTAATTTCAGTATTTTTACTACGTCAATATGACTTCATTAAAGGCAGATTAACGTCTACTAAATTGTTGGAACTTATTTTTATTTCCCATGCCATTGCTGTGCGCAAGCAGATGGATGTGCTATATACAGATTTCTCAAAAGCAAAACTTAGTCAACTACGCTTCTCTGAATGTTTTGTGCTGCAGGTTTCCAAATATCTTATTGGTCGTACGCCAAAAATGTTATTTAAATCTACTTTCTCGCGGCCATATGAAAACGGACTTAACCTGATACGGTTACTGTTTCTGGTTAGGAGATGGCAAATTATTGGGAGGCTATCTGTGGTTAAATTGCTTCGGTGGCTTGTTTCCTCTTTTTACCTATTAAACCCTTGTCTAGCTGAATATTCGGAATCACACGACGCTATATTTTCTCGAGACTCTACCATTGCCTCACTTATTATTTATTGTTTGGTGCGCTTAGCTCGCTATGCAGGCCTTATAACAGGAATTATTATCGCTTTGATAAGCTTGCTGATTCTATTAATACAATTAAAAATAAACTGTTATTATAGCGCATATAGTTACGAATTGAAAATTGTAGTGTATAATGAATACTTTATGTCATGCTGGGTAATGTTAATACCTAAATAATTAAATACACAATGGAAAGCTAGAAATAAATAATTTTCTTGTATTGGTATTTTTATTATAAGTATTAGTATTATTTTGCATCTTTTTATTTATAGCAGCCTTAGTTTACAGTTTAAGTTTTGTTTCATTTTGAAGTTTTTCCTAGTTATTGGTTGCACATTGTTTTTGTAGAATTTAGAATGGCATTTGCTATACAATTTTCTCACTTCTTAGTAATTTGTTGTGGGGTTTTGAATTTTGTTTTTTTTTTCAAAGGTTATTTAAAACCGATCGTCTAAAGACGTTGTTAGAAGTGGTCATTACGACAAAGGGTTGTTAAGTTACTTATATAATAATTTCTTATTCTAAAAATGTTTTTTGTGTTGTAAAATTTCTTGTAATAAATTTCTTACGAAGGTTTTTCTGTTTCTTCACTTCTCTTTCTTTCTAAAATAATAGTAGTAAAAAAAAAGATGTACGGCAGGAATACTAAAATTATTTGGTATTTTATATGGCCGCCGTTGTTATCTAGTTTTTCCTATTTATAACTTTCACCTTCTGGGTAATGAAATATTTTAATTTTTACTCTTCTTCTGCTATATAATAATAGTTTTCTTTTCACTTCTATTATAGGTCTTTTCTTCACTTTTTCTTTTTCTCCTTCTCCTTCTCCTTTTTTATATAATTTTATTTTTTGTGTCTCTAACTATTAGTTACCATTTTTATATTTTTAATTGATCTATTTTAAAGATTTGTTTTCTAACTATTAATGTTAGTTTTATCTTTCCTTTTTTTGTTTTGATCTTTATTCCGTTCGTTTCTCCTTTTCATCTCTTCTATACTAAATATTATATTGACGCAAGAGCCGTGGCGGACTCAGAACCTTAGTAATGGTCGATGTCGTCCGTTGAATCGTGTTATGCCATCTTGACTAAAAAGTGTCCCGACCTTTTTTTTATTGATAGATATGTGTATTTTTTTCAGTACATTAGTTATTTTATTTGTTAGTACGTAAGCAAACTTTGTGTATTTTGTTGTATTTTAGTTAACCGACAGGCGCGGGTTAACACTTTTTTTACGTCCATTTTAAAGCCCTTTTTGTTGAAAATTTAATAAAAACATAGATTTTATTTGGACACTTATGCGCACGCAAAAACGGACTTATTCAACAGCAACTTAAGAGATATTCTGAGATTCTTCTGAGTTTCTAAGCTTATTTGCGTATTGCTACCGAAAGCGAATTAATCGGGTGGTCAATAAATAATTTAATGCTGCCCCGCCGACATCACATAAGAAAATTCTTACTTATCCGTTTCTTTTGCCTTACAGCTCGGCTATACTTCATCAGAATTGCCCCGCTCGTCCTGCTCGGAACCACTTACTTTGTCTTCATCGATCATCGAGAGGAGAGAACACCATGGCTGCAACCCACCGCTCGGAATAAAATATGTTCTAATTTACGAGAACGTGGAGCTTCATGATCCGCTAGCACCAGATCACCACCGGCATGCTTAGTAGTGATCACATGTAGCTATTTTTAGCGGCACTCAGCATAGTATATTTTGTGAAAACTTCTATAATAACTTAAATGTGTTCGTTTCGTTTATTGCTTTTGGCAAGAAGACCTAAATGCAGAGCTCTCAATGGTATCGGTTCTATAGAATCATAGTGATATTCGCAATCTTTCGCTCCACCTTGATGTTTGTATGTGTAGATAGATGGAAGCACTAATATAACCTTTAACAAAATTCGGCATCCTTAGAAACCACCCGTAGCCCTTGATTCGCTCTATTCTTTTCTCAACACCCAAGGAATGCGTTTTATCCTAATTCTCTCTCGCTATTCACCAACATATCGCCTCCGAAACCAACAAAAAATTTTTTCCTCCTACCTTTCTGACTAATTAATCATTTTTTACTGTGTAATCTGTATCGTCCGTTTAACCTTCATTTTTTACCTAGCGTATTGTCTCTTTCGTAATGTCATTTTGTAACTGCATTGAACATAACCAATCCGTTTCGTCAATTATGATTTTGCAAAATTCGCATATCTGCTACATCGATATCACTATAATTTTCGATAGCCACTCCACTTAAGCTCTTACGAGCTCCTTACGTGTGGAATTTCTATGTTCAACTTTCATGTCAAAGTGATGTATTCGAAACCACCTTCACTCAATTCTTAGAATCAGTTCTTTCTCCATCATCACCGTTCTCAGTGCGCTACAATCAGTCACTAGTTTGACCTTTTCTCCATATACGTAGTAACGTTCCAAGTTCCAAGGACTCTACCGCTGCAAATTTTCAAGTTCGTAATTATGAAAATTCTTCTCATCATCACGTTAAGACTGACTGAAATAAGCGACTGTTTTTAGATTGTTCCCGTTTTGTTGCGATAACATTCCAGCAAGACCATCTAAGCTTGCATACGTACGAATTTTATGGTCAACATTTGCTCCATATGAAACCATTATACGAAAGGATGAAAGTTTGGGTTTTAAATGAAAAGAATTTCTGCCTTGTTCGTTCGCTCCCTCAAATATTATTCGCATCTTTAATAACTTACGCAACGATTCAGACAAAATCGAAAGTCCAGAAATGAACTTTTTAAATTATGCGCACTACCTTAGGAAACTGCGAACCTCAGCTATATCTTGAACCTTGATATATCTTGAACACTAGTATTTTTCTGCCGCCTCTGTTTTAATTCTTCTAGGGTTAATAAGTTGTGAACTCAACTGATGGCCCACAAACTCAATCATCGTTTTGATAAACTGACATTTGTTGAGATTTAGTGTTAATCCGCTTTTCTTTGGAGCTTTCAGAACTACGTGCAACTTGGTTAACATTTTATTAATGGTACTGCTACCTATCAGAACATCGTCCATATAGGGCAACGTTACGGTTTTCCCGTAGTTTCTTGATTCTTAGCCGTTAAGCTTTGAAATACAATTGGTTCGTTTTTGACTAAATTCGTACAACATATTGTTGATAATGAAGGCTGTATATTTTCACCTTGCGGACGCCACCTTGACTGGATAATACCCGCTGTTCAAATCTAATATTGTAAAATATGTTCTTTTGGTATTAAGTTATTTACCGACCGGGCGCGTATTGTTCTGACTCTGACTGGGAAATAATTTCTTTATCGAGAAGCTCTCTTATCATATCAGACGTTACCTTCCTCTGGGGTTCGGGAACACGATGCGGAGATTGTGGTACTGTTGAACCGGCTTTGAGGTATTTTCATTCTTACTAAATTTGTTTTCCCAGTATTATCTAATCTCTCAGAGAAAACCCATTTAGATTCGTTTAGAAGATTACTTAGCTGTCGACTTACATGAGCAATGCAAATTTTGCGCTCCACAAAAATTCTATGGCATTTAAAACACATTTCTTTATTAGCAATATTATCCTTGGTTGTTTTCTCGACGATGGCGGGACTTTCAAGATTATCTTGACCAAGCAATACATTGGTGGACAGTATGCCGTCCTTAATTATAATACATGCAGCGTAACAGAAATCTTTTTCTTCTTTATTGATACTTGTTACTTTGAAATGCTTACCAATTGCGAAGAAAACATTACTCGGTGTCGCTACAGTTTCATAATCGCTTTGCTTTCTCGAATGTATTTTATTGCAGACGTTGAGACCACTTCACAGAAATACGCCCAAATACTGCCCTATTATAACACATAACAATGTCTTTTTTCGTTTGCGTATTTACATCATCTTTCTTCATTTCGTTGCTCGTACCTATATTTGGTTATGTGTTATTTTCTTATCTAAGTTATTTCTGTTCATTTGGTTGCTCATATTTATATTCCTATTCGCTTAACCGTTAGTATGCTTTGTTCTCGTTTACTGAGATGATCAATTTCACATTTCCATGATATTCGTTTAGAATTTCATGTTATTTCTTGACAGTGTTAATGCTTTACGTTGGTGTCGCCATTTTCTACTCATAATTATTAAGGCCTTCGTGAATATATTTGACACTAGCTGACTCGCGCAAACCAAATCGTTTACCAAAAACTGATATTCTAAAGCAGTAACCCGTTATGGACTCATTTTGCTTACGTATCCTGACAGACATTTTGAAACGGATACCTGTTTCGTCTTTTACCGTTAAAAGTTCTTTCATTAACTCAGTTGGGAATTTGTTTCAATTTCACACTAATATTTGTGAAGCATCTAACCACAAATGTACTGCTCCCTTCATGCACCACCATGAGGCATCTTTCATTCCAATCATAAGCTCTTAATGGATCAAATTTAGGAAATGTTTCTTTTAGTCTAAAATCACTCTGACGGTAAACACACCGTTCGAATTGCCCTCATTTTCTTCTGCACTTCGAATCGCAATGTTCCCGTTGTTTTCTTCTTTCACGTACCACATATTTTTGTTTGCACAAGTGTTCGTACCCATGTTGTCATTTTGACGTTTGATTGTTATGAGCAAGTCGCTTCACATATGATGCAAACCTGCATTTCTACTTGCCGCGTTGTCCGCAACAGTCTCGATATCTCCAAGGGAGATATTCACGGAGACAAAAAATTTTGTTAACTTGTCGATCAGCTCAACTTTAGATCCCGTTGTAGGAAGATTTCTTCTTCGTTGATGTTTTCCTTGTTCGTTTATATTATAAACTGCCATGTTCATTTCTTAACCGTAATTTTAACTGTTTCCAATACGTTTGTTTTCTTTGCTCTTTCTTTTTTTTTCTTTTAAAAATTTTATCCGAAAAATTCTTTTGTGTGCAACTTTGTCACGCAATTTTAAGGAAACTTAAGAAGACGATTTTGCTCTTACTTAGATCAGAAGGAAAGGGAAATAACCGAGTGGTTAATACATAATTTAAGACTATTAATAAGTCTATGTAACCAGAATCGATTTATGAGAGGATAACACGATCATTCCGCGCTTATGTCATACGAGCAGCTGCTTGGTTTCCTCTCACTTTTTTCACTAGCCTATCATATTATGTGACGAGCAATGATATCTAACCAGCTGCAGTTGCTCTGTCATTGATTTTGAAAGCGGATGCGGGGCTTTTTGTCACATTTTTATTTTTTACTGTTTAACTATTAGTTATGAATGAATTCACTTTAACCATGTTTCCTATTTTATTCGTTAAGCCATTAAAACTTTTCTTTAAAATTTTATTACTAAATGGATTGATTTCCGCTATAAAAGGTCAAATTAAAGCTAAGATTTACAA
Organism: Glossina pallidipes; assembly: GCA_000688715.1. Taxonomy (NCBI): domain Eukaryota; kingdom Metazoa; phylum Arthropoda; class Insecta; order Diptera; family Glossinidae; genus Glossina; species Glossina pallidipes. The sequence continues at coordinate 21,468 of KK500213.1, read as the reverse complement.
AGAATAATCAAAGCATCGTAAGAATGTTCACTCGGAATTACACTGAAATATACCTAGCCAGTAAAAGCATATTCCTTCAAAGGCTACTTAAGAACTAGGAGATAGATACGCTATCGATTACATACTATCATGTTTCATTGCCATACGACCACTCTCTCAGGTTAGGTTCTGGTAAGTTGTCTTTTAACCATCTCATCAGTATTATTACAACCCAAATGTTCTATTTTAGCATAATGCACTAGGAAAATGTTTCGTCCCATATTCTCAGGTGCATGGAAAAACATTTTATCAATAAGTTTCCTGTGCAGAAATATAGCAATAATGAAGGATATATAAAAAAGTTTTGATGTGTACAAAAACTTTCCATGTGTGGTGTTAATAGCGGTGGTAATAACATGTGCGTTGTTAGCGACATAAGTAATCACACCATATTCACCATATTACCCTGGATTTTAAGACATATTTAAGAATTTTCTTTTTTTTCTAATATAAGGTTACAACAAATTGGGCTCTTCGAAGTAGCAGAAGACTCCGTGCAATTTCGGGAACCGCAATATAAAAATTATTGCATCATAATTTATATATTTTCGGAGTTTGCGTAAAAAATATTTATTTTCCTTTTCTACACTTAGAATTCCTTTTATTACTGATTTAATATGAAATTTCCTTTTTTGAAGTATTTGACGATTGACAATTTTTAGATGATCGATTTCGCTTGATAGTCGAAAAAGGCTTCAGAGGCCTTATGTTATTAAAGTACTGTTACGAAATGCTTTTTTCGATAAGTTTTGTATCACTAGATCGTGGTTTTATTTATAATCAATTTTTTTTTTTTACTATTAAGAATACGACTATTTACAATTTATTTATTTTTACAATGCTTTTGATTTTTCGACTTAAATTTTCTTTTGCGACTCACTCAATTGTGATCAAGTATTCTGCTTATATAAGTAAGTTATCATTACTGCTAATCATAATTAATGTGTTTTCCGCTAATCTTTTTCGTCAGCCGGCAGCTGCATGACGCGCCATGAATGTGCACTTGGTTTTACTTTCCCTTCTTCTTTGCTAATCCATATTTTCTGGGAAAATCAATTAGTTGGCAGGAAACTAGAATTGGGATTTCCGTAACAGTACATACGTTCTTGATCAGCATGAATTTTGGATTCATTAAGCCATATCTGTCCATCGGTGAGTCTGTGTGGTGCGTGTTGCTGACACTCCCTCGGTCACTAAAATGCACATATCGACTTCAAATTTGGTGGAAACATTGGAAGTTTTTGCACGGTTGGTATAGACAATGGCCCATGTTTGTCAGGGCAGAATCTCGTAGTGAAGCGTAAACTGAATGCAACTCCGTTTCCCTAAACGGAAATTTGTGGGTACTTGCCCATTACTCACAAATTATAAGAGATAGAAGCTTGAAATTTTCCTTATATATTTTACGAAAAACTCTGCTATTTACGAATGAAAAAAAATATAAATAATTTAGAATTAACACTAACCTGCAGTCAAAACGGCATAGACAAGCTCTTTAAACAAATACAAACTGGTTTGCACTACTATCGCCGAATCTAATTTATATGGTATCGCGAACGTCCTTGGTGTCACCGATACGCTCTGGCATTGAGTCTTCTCATGGAACAAAGGTGATTCCTGCGAAAATCATTATAAGTGATGATTATGTATGGGCCCAAATGTTCGCAATCGAATTTGTTCAGTCAGTTGACAATGGTGGAAATTTGCAACAGAATGATACGGGTAGCTTTACAGATCCAATTTGGGTGCAAACTATTGCAGTTACTTCAACTGATGTCACAGATAATGTGGGTGAAACAAACTGAGTAATGATACCTGGTGGCCTGATGATGCAATCTGCAATGCTCACCGAAAAAAAAAGAATGTTCGAGAAGTGGCTTCAATTTTTGCAACTTCTCCGGTTTCGCAACCCAAGGTTGGTACTCATTCACCATGTAAGGGGATAGATACAGTTTTACCGGACGAGTACGTGTCACCTACTACTACAGGTTCGGATTTAGTGTATTACGTATTGACGTGGGAGGATCTTCGATATCTACAATGGCATCTATATCCACACATATGTCTATAACGAAATCAATTACGAAATTATAAGAACTGGCGTCAGGCACTAATTTCGAGTCCACCCTGCTTGTGGATCAACACCGTTCCCCAGGTGAAAACGTCAGCAATGCGACTCCAACAGCGGTACCTTCCAGGAGGGCTTTGTTCACCTCCAGGTTTACATCGTAAGCGTCGATGGAGAACATTAAACCGTATCTTCTGTCAAAGGCATCGCCAATGAATATGGACGTAAGGTAAGTAGGTAAATGGCAACAAACCCAACCTAGTCCGATTTCCTCATTTAAAATTCTTGTACCGACAGAGCGCGTTAAAACTCTCCTGAATAAAGCATTTTCACCACTTGGCTCTATAGTGAAGGAATTCATCCCGAGGAGTTGGCTTAACAATGAGATTTCAAGTATAAGTAAGAGGGTTTCAATTGTATACCAAAATGTTAGAGGCCTTAACACAAAAATTTGCTCAATGCAGTTAGAAAGGAGTGGCTTTTTTTGGTATTTGCAGAAACGTGGCTTAAACTGGATCTCTGCTCGTTCGAGCATTTGCCTAATCATTTCCAGGTGAATAGGAGAGATAGGCTTGACTGCATGGGAGGGAGCATATTCTAATCGCAGATGTGTTGATTTTGTCGTCAAACCGGCTTCAACTGCCCCCTTGGGCTGACCCCTACGGATATGGAGTTTGTAGCTACACGCGTAATAATTGGGAGCTATTATTTGATATTAACCTGCTCATATATTGCTCCCGACTTTAGTCGGAATGTCTTGATGAGACATGTAAGGGCTATTCGGTAAGTAGTTAAAGTTTATAAACCTACTGATATAATAATTATTCTAGGTGATTTTAATTTGCCGCTTGTGGTTTGGTGTATCAATGATGGAAATGGACATATGGAACCTCTTTCTTCATCTGAATATATTCATTTATGAGGTTCTAAACTTGGGTCTGCAACAGTATAATAACGTCCAAAGTTGCAATTCACGTTTGTTGGACCTTGTTTTGGCAAATGTACCGGAAATTCTCGTAAATCGTACTCTGTCGTTTATTGTGCCAGAGGATCCTTATCATCCTACGCTTTTCTATCAGTTTGCTGTTTCGCGTTGGGTTCGCCTAACGGGTCATGACCTCCTACTGTCGGTCGAACTGATGATTTGCAAAGTTACTAAAAAGCCGGTTTGTGAACATTAGTATTGACCCTGATTTAAAGGATATTGACATCCTCCTATCGTCCTTTTGTGATGTGTTGAAGGAGGCTATATCTGTATTGGTCCCAACAAAAGCAAAGCGTCATGAAAAGTCAGGTCCACTCTAGTTCAAGACGAGATTAAGAATCTTGAAGAACAAAAGAATAGGACACACCAGAAATTCATGAAAAGTGGCTCGTCTTATGGCTATACTATACATGCTATGATGCGTCGTCGACTTAGATATTTTAATAACTTGTCTATAACGTAGCTATCGTCTAAGGGTGAAATCCTCACTCTTAGCCAATCCTAAATACTCTTATAATTTTGTAAACTCAAGAAGGCTATACGTGAGAATGTGTCATCTAGAGATCGAAACTCATCTGAAGAACAATTAGTCTACGAAGAGAGCAATGTCCAGAGCATAGTTTATCCCTTTAAATCGGACGATAGGATCTTTATTCCAAAAATGGTTACTTCCGATAATGAAGTTCGACATACTATAGTAGATGTAGTATAGAAGGAGTTGTTCCCCAGGGCCGGATAGAATTCGGTTTCGTATACTTATATACTGATGAACCCTATGTGGCAATAGCGAGTATCTTTAACTTTTCTTTAAAAATGGGGGCATTTCCAGCGCGCTGAAAAAGTAGTTTTTTTCACCCTGTTCATAAAGTGGGTGATAGGAATAGGACAGACAACTATAGAGGTATTGCGAAAATGAGCGTGCTGTCAAACTTGTTTGAGAAAATTGTTATTCCGCATATAACACAAGCAATAAAATCGTGCGTCTTTTGAGTTCAAGATACCTGCAATCCGTAGGTATCCCCTTATACCTAGTGAAGCGGACCAACTCATACCTCTCTAACAGATGTGTGCTCTTTGACTCATTTCAGTCTAGTGAATTTAAGGTAATGTCATGGATTCCTAAGGAAAGTCACCTTGGATCATCTCTCGTTCGTGATCAAATCATCTAATCGTAGCTGATGAAATTCGCGAGTGATTTGCTAGTCCAGGAAAACGTTTTTCCGTTTCGTCATATTTACCCATGGTTGCATGCAGGCGCAATGCATTCCTTAAAAAACTGCGTCTCAACGTATTCTCACGTAAAACGCAACACCAAAACAATTAATTGCGGTCTATTTATACAGCCGCCGCAAGATTTAGTTATTTTGTTGACTATATGTTTTTACAAAAATTTGAATTTAATTGAATCGGTAGGAAGGCAGACTACTACTCATGTGATTACCCACTCTAGAGAAACGTCGATTTATACTCAGTATCTCATTCTTGGTAAAATTGATCAATGAAGTTATCAACTCAAAACCTCTATTGAGTGAAATCTACATTAATGCTTCCGTGCGATTCTCTAGTTATCAGTTGTCAAAGTCTAGCAATTATGAATTTTTTACCCCGCTTAGGATTCTTAGCAATAATTTAAACAATGTTCACAACCTGGTCAATATATCTCATCCTATAATTAGCGTGATTGATAATAGTAATCAATAAACGGGTGAATAGTCTATTAGTAAGCGTTGTGTTAATAAAGTCTCAAAACACTTGCAAAAAGTAAGAATGGTGCTTAAGTTTGGTTTAGATATAGATTTAATTAATTTGACTTAAGCTTTATGGTGTTAGAATGTTGTACTATTTTTGTCTATTTAATTGTTAATTAATAAGCCAATTCAGCTGATATGTAAGTAATTTAAACGAAAAAAAGGATAAAATAAACACTTAGCTTAGCACATTTTACTTCGCAAGCGCTCCTATTTGACGCGCCTACTAGCTAGGCTGTTAAGAAAAAATTAACACAGCACGTGACGTCCAAATTTAATTCAGAATTAAAACACTTATCTTGGTGTATTCTGCTTTCGGATTGGTTTTATTTGATATTCATATCGTTGGTATTGATAAGAAAAAATTAATTTAGCACATCGCGACGTCCACCATAACTAATCTAGAATCAACACACTTAACTTGACGCACTTTACTCTCCAAGCGTTTTTATTTGACATCCGTATTGTTTGTATTGCAATGAAAAAATTAATCCGCTACATTGTACTGTTCACCATATTCTAAAATTTGTAGACATATAATATATATTCATTTAAGGAAAGTACAAAATAATTTTAAACATCCTTTCTCGTTCATTTTACGAATAAAAAGCATAAAACCTCAAAAAAGTGAAAAATAGAAATTTAGTCACTTTTAACTTTGTGTGATAAATGTGGAAACTTTCAATCTACTATCTTTTATAATTTGCGAGTAATGACCAAAAACCCACAAATTTTTGTTTAGAAAAAACGGTGTTGCATTCAGTTTACGCTTCACTGCGGAATCCTGCTGTAGTGTATGCCAAGCATAGCGTGCATATGAAAAGAAAATAAAGAAAAAATATATAAACCAAACAAGTGACACGCTGCTGAATTGCATTTTCGCTGAAAGCTTGACACTACACCCCATATACAATAACTACTGAAATCAGCATGCTATAATTTTAAGCAAAAATAATTTTGAACAAACTTGGCTATAATTTTAGTATATAATTACATAATATTAATAAAAATGCAGTTCACAAGATTTCGCGCCGAGCTTGCCTTGGCATTTAAGAAGTGTTCAAAAAAAATATAAATTCAATTATTTAATCTAATAGGGTCACTCTTTTGCCGAATTTATTTTGGCCCTATGGAGGGTGACAGTCTTGGCGAAAATAACCGAGCAGCTTAGTGATTTATTTTACACCACTACCAATGTCACCCATGAAAAAAAATTCATACGTAACTTTCTATTTGATTTCTTTTCACCGCTCCCACATTCTTTACACTGCTCTGACCATGGGCCGTTTTCAACACCAATCTACGTGCAAAAACTTCCAATATTGTTACAAAATTTGAAGTCGGTACCTCCACTTTTGCGAGCAAGAGAGTGTCAATAACAAACCACGTAGACGCGCAGACGGGCAAACATGGCTTAATCAATTTAGAATTTCACGCTGATTAAAAATATATACACTTTATAAGATCTTTGAAGCCAGCTTTTGGTGGTTGTCAATATTACGATATGAGTAAAGCCCCATCCTTAGGCGGTAGGTATAAAGAAGAATGTGACCCATGTCCGCGGCTGCCTTTGTTTCAGCTTAAAGTTAAACAGTTTGATGCCGACTATGTTAGGCTTTTCTTGTCAAACCAGGTTCACTAATGAACATTTACTAATTATTAGTATTGCTAATATTATTATTAATTTGGCCAGAGAAATAAATTCTAAGGCTAAAGTTTTAAAGCTTTAGCATCTAAGGCTATTGGCTTTATTGAAAAGCCCACCGCACTTGAAATTTAAGTTGTTAGTCTACACTCTTTGCCTTTTTGTCCAATTAGGCGGATAATAGTAATTAATATGCGGTTGTGAGTTGATTAATGTGGTGTCACCAAAATTAATTGAAGAGAAATACGTAAACTCCATACCTGGTGAGCCCAAGAATGGAAAATAAAAACACTGTAGTGACAAACACAATTAAAGGTTCTTTTTAACTCTCTTTATTAAACCTATTAATTTTATATTTGTTTTACTTCTGACCCACCTGAAGTGTGGTCAGTAGCTTATATAATAAATTATTGTATGCTAACTTAAGCAATTAATGCAATTAAAGTAGGTTATTAGTAGAATGATAACGTAAGCAATTAATACAATTAAAGTAGGTTATTACTAGAATTACGAGTATGTGGGTTACAACCAAATTAGGCTATCTTAACTAAGTTAGGTGTCACATTATGTTGAAATATAAACTTAGCGTAAATTGTAAATCACGGTAGAGCGCGACAGATCGATAATGCTACAACACACGTACCATGTATCTCTGCAGCCATTTTATATCTGAACATTCAGAAAAAAGATAAAATGTGAATTCTATTCTGTTCTCATCAAAGTACATTCACAAAAAAACAACAAAATCATGTTCCTGCACATTTTTTGGCTGCGCTGAACCATCAATAGTTTTGGTAATTAAGCAGAAAACGAAGCAAAACGCTCGTTAACAAAACATTTGCATTGTAAGACGGCCACCGTCTATCGAATCTATGAATACTGTGAAATATTCATATAATTGGTCTACGCTTGCCAATCGTACGATTTTAACGAAACTACAAACAGTGATACCAACGCGCCTCGTAAGTACATATGACGTCGCACACTTTACATATCATCGCCCACACTACCGTAATTGCTTAAAAATGAAAAACGAAGGAATTTTTATTCTCATTAGCAGCACAATGAAAGACGCTGCTCACAATTCGGATTGCTGACGTAGTGCTACAGAAATTTCGGATAAAGCACAACTCGACTTCCACTTTCTTTAAAAACCCAAGCCTTTCCCGTTCTTGTAGTCGACAAACTTAGGAATATGAAACAAATATCTAAAAATACGGCAGTGATATACCATTGCTATCATCAATGTTGCAAAGAAAGTGCACGGAAGCGTAAGACTTTGCGTTTAAAAGTCTTCATAGCAGAGCCAAACATGCCAACTGCAACGGCCAACAGCGAATTCAAGTTATAAATCCGATTGTGATGACATCAATTTATTTAGCAGTTCAGCATTGTAAATTCACTGTACAGGATAGATATGTACATGTTCGCCATATTAACGATAAAGAAAATATGGCAGCCGACAATCACCACCACAGCATTCGACACACTTCATTAAAACAGTGAGTTGCATTCTTTACCTTGCAAGCGGTTTTTACATATTAATATTGATATAGCTGCACTATATCCACTCAAGCACTATTGCTTAAATATAATCAATCGTTTGGTTGATTCCCTCTCCGAAAAAGTCATGTCCACACAACAACACTAATGTAAGTTCGCGTGCTTGATATATCGCTTATATATTTGGTGTTCCTCGCAATAACAGCAACAATACAACAAACACAACAACAAGACGAATAGCAACGGCAATTCGCGCAGGTCGCATGAGTGATTTACTTGAAAGTTGAAACGATACAAGTGACTCGAAAATTTCCATGACCCGTCAAAACCTGGGCTGGCAAAAAATTACCTTCTCTGCGTTTTGTTCATACCCATTGTTTAAGATTGTCGGTAAGAGTGTAAGTCCACCTTCCTTTTGTGTTGTTTTCCCTCGCAGAATCTTTTTTCATACCTGCCATTTTATGCTGTGAAAACCATTTCCCCGATAGCATCTATAGTGAACCGTGGTTTGATTAAGCCAAACTGAAGCTTCGAAAAAACTCAGCTTTGCAGTTTGAGCACGTTGTCCAGGAGGCAGACCGGTCTATATGTGGACGGATTATCTGACGGCTTCCCGTGTTTTCGTAACAAGACCAAAAGCTATCGTTTTCGCAGTGTTGGAGAGTTGAGACACAAATTGTACCTATCGCAGTAAATCCGGTCAGATGCTCTGAGTGAGTTGCATTATTTCGTTTGTTATTCTATCAGGCCACGGTGCTTTATTCTTTTTCAACATTCGATGAGTCGCCTGAAATTCCACCACTGTGAACATATCCCCTGGCACGACTCTTGCTGAATGTAGCTCTATGCTGCTGCTTTGTCGCTGGAAATAGTTTTTCTAGAGTTATCTGCGCCCAGGCGGCGTTTGGATCGTTGCTTATGTGTTCACACAATTCTTTCCATCATTAAAGTTTACTGTTTTATGTGGTCATTGTAGAAGATTTCTAAGTATTTTTGCAGGGTTCAAGATGATTTACATATCTTTTGGTCTTTACCGGTTGCCTTTTGGGTTTCAGACACTCGGACCTCAGTTGGCTTATTTCTTCATTCCATCAATATACTGGAATGCGTCTTCTGGTGGCACATCTAACTCTTACATGTCCATCTCGCACACACTTATCAAAGTGTGTGTAAGCCATGACAGCATTCACATTTTCCTTTTCGCTGAGGCTAGTGTATTAAGGTTCATCTTTTCGGGCAACAAGGCTACTACGCTCGCCTCGTTCCATTTTTTTGTGCTGTTATAAATCTATTGTACCGACAGGTCGTCTTTATCGAAATATTTAAGGTTTCAATTTCTGCCACTATCCAACACGAAAATCGATCTGCTAACATTAATGGCATTATCGTTGTCTACTATTGTGCCTTGAATTTCTTTTTGAAAATTAGGAGTAGAGCTATCGTCTAATAAAGCAGTTCTAGTGATGCAATCATTCACCGGCTGTATTACCACTTCTATCCTGTCTTTTGACATGCTTTAAAAATCCGCTTTGTTACTGGTAAGACAATGTTGTCAGCAGTCTGCATTAGATGAGAAATAGCAGCTGTCAACATTAATTCCGCCACGACAAAATTTTCGTTTGTTTCATGTGTTTTTCCCATTTCCAGGGTATTATTTGTAACAGTTGCTTTACTTGTTCTATCTTGGAACTTCGCGATCGTCCCTGACTTTGTATACGACTTGCTAAGAAGTAGATCGACTTGAAAAAATTTAATTTTCACTTTGTGATACTTTGTTGCATGCTGCACTTGACATAAAATGATTGATTGTTTAAGCTATTCTATGCGCAAATAATGCACCGTACATCGATCTTGCATTCCAGCTTTTTTTCCCATCTTTTCCGTTCCTTTCCGAGTCAATCTCATGCCAGATGCCCTGTCTCTATGTATCGGAAGCATATTTTCTTGATAGCTTGTTTCGTGCGCTCAAACGTTTCCCTAATCTTACGTATTCCGGTCTTCTCGGTATATAATTCGTCTGTTGCTTTTGAAACGGCATCTATTATATTTCTCCTGTAGATAGACCCATATCGTTTACCTCTACTGCGACCTTTGACTTCGAAATAGTTATTTCGCCAATTGTACGCTCTAATGTCTTTTGTAGCTTACGGGCTTGGCCATCTCCTCATCTGCCAGTCGTCGCTTTGGTCGTAACAACGTATCCGATTATTCGTAGCCCGCACTGTTACAAAATCTTTGCGGGTTTTTACGGTTTTCCATGCCGTTTCCTGTGGTTTTTCCCACTGTCTGCACCTGTTTTTTTTTTTTCTCCCATTTTAGAGAGAGTTTGCTTTTGAGGCATGTTTCCTGTTGTTAGCTGTATTTTTCCTTTTAGCACTACCTCATGATGTTCCGTCTTTTGCTTGCCAGCAGAACATTCTTCCTAAGTACTTCCGCCATTACCGTTGACGTGTTTATAGCTATAACTTCCCTGTTTTCTACCATTTGTGAGTACAGTTTATTAGCTTGCATTACATTTTCAAGGGATTGTCTTATATATACTTAAGCATCCGCCAAAACCTTCTTTATGGGATCTAATTTGCAGCCAATTTTAGTGAAAACTTGTTTCTCTCCTTGATTCACTTTTTTGAGGTATTCTTGGTTAATCGCTGCGTCTTGCGTAGCTTTTTCTACGTTTGTTGAGATTACAGTTGTTTTGCTGGAAGGTTTTCAAATCGCTAGAATTGTTGGCACACGAACCGCGAACACGTTACGTGTCATTTTGTTTCTTGATGTTTGTTTGTTTATATAATAGATATGTAAATAATATACAAATGTGTGTAAGTTTGTGTATACACCTTTGCATACAGTATATGGGTTTGTACGCATGTATATGGATACGTTTGTGCATAGCTATGTTTGTATGTTGGGTTATCTGCTTGTTGGGTTGTCTGTATGTGCGTATGCACGTTTGTATGTACGTATGTATTTAAGTATGTGTGGCTCCATATATGTCGATATGTTAGCTTTGTATTTTGGTCTGTTTGTTCGGTCGTATGTTCGCGCATAAGTGTGTGGGTATATATGTTTTTTTGTATGTAGGTGCGGTCGAATGTTGTTTTGTCAGTTTTTGTTTGTTGATTTGTTTGTGTGTACGTACGTATGTATGTATGTTTGTAGGGATGTTGCTTCTTTTCCCAATCGCGGGCGAGGGTTGACCAATACGCGATGTTCTACCTATGCTGCAAATTTAAATTTTGCGAGCACGGGTAGTTTTTCTTGAGGAAAGGGGAATGCGGCTGCGCTACGCACCAATAACTGAAAACATTTCTTCAGGTATGATTTTCGTTCTGGCAACAGCATCGTAACACCTTTTAGTTCTGTGTTTGTTCCTTTTGTTCTTATCGGCCGTAGCCACTGAACACTCCAACTGATTAGAGAGAAGAAGAAACAAAGCGAATCCCGAAAGAATGCATTCTGTCTTTTCCGATGCAGATGACTTTCTTTTAATTTCTTGCCGGCGTTTTACATGGAATCGATTAAACACCGTAACCGATCACGCCCCTTTACCACAACTTTTGTTGACCACAAACATTTTCAATTATTTATCTTTCGACGTAAAAACATGCAGCATTCATAAGTACATTCGCGCAATACGCCACGCCTGTTTCATTTGCTTTTCTTGTATGTATTTACGTAGGCATGGATGGACCTATGTATTTATGTGTGCATGTATACGTACGGTTATGTCCGTTAATACGTGCAGCTGTGTAACATTTGACTTTCGGCTGTAACACTAATTATAAATACAGTTCTGCAGTGTTATAGATTGTGGGATTAATAAATTCGCCTATGAGAAGTAAGAAAAAATTGGCCAGGCCTGATAAAGATGTACATCGAATTTCACGTTAAAAACTTTAGAAAAATGACAGAGATATCTCCAAGACAGGTATGTTATAAAGAGATTGATTAGAGAAATCTTCTGAAGTTGATGAACTACGTAAATTTAATCAAAACAATCCTGAATGCTAAAATTTGGTAACTTGGTAAAGTGATAAGTTTCAATTGAATTAATTGGAAAAAAACGAATGAAAAGCCCAAAAAATATTCCAACAGGACGCTTGCCTTCATGATTTTAAACCGTAGTGAAATTAATTTGTGATCCGCTCGAGTGGAGACATAGAAGTCAAAGAAAATGAAATTTAATAGAAGCAAACAATTGCCAATAAGGAACAGAAAATGTGCGGTGAGAGTAATAATTATCCAAATGATCTTCCAGATGTTCTTTTTGAGTTGAAACTAAAAGAGAAAAAGTAAAATAATTTACTAAAAAAAAGAGCTATTAACTTTGGAACAAGATATAATGTTATTAAATTTGCTTATATAGTGTTATATGAAAGTATAAAGAAATTACGCGATTACTTATTAAAAGACAATGAACCATTTTTTGTTGTTCCTTTCGACTATATCTACAACTGTATGTATAAGCAAAAACAGTTGTACCGTCCGCGTATATGGGGCAGGAGGGGTTACGTCAATCGGCTTTGTCCCTGCTCTTTCCCAAAAGTGTAGCGTGTCCATAATAACGGAGTTCCGTTAAGTAAAGTTACTTTTCATGATTCTCCGCTCGCATTATGTAGAGAGAGTGAATTATGAAAAGAGAACAAAGTCGGAAATCCGTCTGCATCACGTAAGAGTACTTTTGGCCAGAGAGTCTTGTTGTAAGAAAAGCGTGGAGAGATCTATAAAGGCAGTAGAGCAGTGAACAACCAATTTAAAAAAGATCGGAACGTGCGAGCAAATATTATTTAAATAAAAACATAATATAGTTTTACTTTCAAACGATAATTTATTTAATGTTACTATGTCAGAAACAGTGTATAAGTTAATTAAAGAGTAATTTGAATAAATCCTGAGTTAACCTGTAAAGAATTTTAAGACCAAGAAGAAAATAAAATAAATAATTTAAAAGTAATCAAAACGCTAAACTCGTTTTGAAGAAAGTACATTTTCGCGCTATTGTTACGTTACGTATGTAAACTTAATTGTGTTAGACATCGCGCACATAAATATATAATTGTAAAGGCGGTTTCTTTGTATTTACGAACTTAAAATTTGTCAACCCGTTTTTTTTAATGATTGCCTTTATTATATATACAAAAGTAGTGAACAAGAAAAAGGCAGAGAACTAACATCACAAAGTTTATGAATAAGGAAAACAAATAAAGAAAGAAAGATACGGAGTTTTTATGTACCTCGAAAGTGGAAGAAAAATTTTGTAAAAGGTCCATTGAATACATATCGAAACAATATTAAGAAGAATTCTTTGAAAGCAATGGCCAACATGTGTCTTTACTTTTGGGACTAGTCAACATTTTCTCCGTTGTTCTTTATAATCCGAATTGGTGGTTGCCATCTTCACACGTTCCTATTATTCAATCATCTTCAATGTGTCCTTGCCGTTTTTGTCATCATCAATGTCACCGCTCTAATCGTCTTATTGTAAATTGTGGATCTTCCTGTCGAAAGGAGTCGTAAGAAAAGAAGGTTAAGGTACAGTATTATAATGTTACTTAAAAACTAAGCATGCTACAGGTTCCGTGAAGAGTGGGTGTATGTATGTGTGTGAGCATAGAAAAGTGACCATGCGGACTCACTAACGGGCAAAAGAACTACACTGGCGGGCAGGGCACGCCGTGGATTATTCTAAACTTAAAAATTTTTGATAAAACACATATAAAAAATAAATAAATAAAATATAAACCGTTTCTTTTTTATCTCATTTTCCGTGTTTATGTGAGTGTAGCTGGACTAGCTAGGCCTACCTACAAAAAAAATCCAATATGTTTGTTTAAAAAAATAAAATAAATTAGATTTTTGTTTTCTTTTTATTTTACACAGCGAAAGTAGCTTCAAGGTGTCCCGTTGAAAATCGTGGGCCGATTGAAACCGGAGGTAGGCCATAGTAAAGGGTGACCCATGGCTTAACACCAGCCCGTCCAGAGAATAGGTTTCGTCCGTCTGTTGGTCCTTATCTGTGCATTTCTTTCTGTCTAAAACATCAAAAGTACGTAACCTTTTATAGGCTGTTGAATCAAGCACAGTCAGTATTCAATAAAATGTGTAAGGATCTAGTGAATTTAATTGCAATTTTAATAGCTATCATGACAGATGACAGTTGTTTTGCGATCGCTTCAATAAAAAATAAGCTCCTGTGTATAATTGGTCACACTATTTATATGAATAATCATTTAAATAAAAAGTACAAATTTTGAAGTGTTTTCTATAGGCATTTGTTTTCTATAGGCATTTGAGCAACGTCAAGAAAGTCACAAAAAAGAGGAACAGTTTACAAAATGAAACAGTTTCGTAACATCAACTACAAAAATACACCAACAGAAATGATAGCAACGTTTAAATAAACAGCTCGCAAAATATAAAAATAAGAACTGGCACAGTTGTTCGTTACTATGCCAAGTGCTTTTTGTTGTCAGAACCTAAGTTGACCTGGTTTTCTCTTTTCCAGATTCTAACTCACAACAGTGCCAACAGAAGTATCAATTAAAATCATGAGCATATGACATTAATAAAGAGATGGTCGTAGACTGTTATCCAAAATGTTGAGTAAAGGGCATTGTAAAATGTAGTAATCAAAGCTTTTTGTCATATTGACTGTATGAGGCTTTGACTCACCCAAAGTGTGCGGGATTCAACGGCAGAGAGTTTGATCACATCATTGATAGATCAGAAGAGCTCCGCTGGCCGCGAATTGCCGTCAAAAGGACAATGAATTTTATAGGCTATTCAACCTAGCACAGTCAAGGTTTATCGATATGTATAAAAAGCTGGATAATTTAGCGACCAAATTTAGCAGTTATTAAGACACTTTTAAATCATTAAATCAGCATATATAGGCTCCTTTCGGCGCAACAAGGCCAGTCTTGGCATTTTCCTGATATACGAATGGCACAATTATCGTCTGACTTAACTTGTGTTGGAAGTTGTTTCATCGAACACCATTATTACCAATGATTAATTGGACGTTCGACCTTCAATAATTGAACTAGTTCACACGTCTGATAGAGATCTATCACGTAGTGCCACAGTTAGCTGCGTACATATCATTCAACTATAAAATGTTGCTGCTGTTTCTGTTGATAACCTGCCAGTTCCGGAGAGGATAATGGCATAAAGGCATATAGTCTTTTGCCAGTTGTTATAAACAATAGGGCTGTTGTTAAAAAGGTTGACTCTGAGAATACAGTGTAGCAGAACGCAAAACAGTCTCCATATTTATCGTCTGTGCTGTCTGCTTCGATTATGTCTATTGCCTCGGAATCCAGCGAGCACCACCCACTGTGTGATGTGGCACCCGCAGTTTTACCTGCTGAAATCATAATCTTATCTAGGAAGGCAATGGTGGGGTTCATGTGCAACAACTGCTTCCGACTCAGCGGAGATGGAAACATTGTACGGAATGTGGGGTTGTCTTAAACCCAACCTTTGATGAAGGGCAGTGTTGACATCTATATCTATATTTAGATCTGAATCTACATCTGATTCGAAAGAGAACTCAGGTTGGGTCGTTCTTGATATGCAGCTATCAAATGAAGGGGGTGAGTTCTTGGTATTTCTCCCATTAAAAGAGTTTTTCTGTTTTGACTAGCCACGAATAGGTCAACATATATTTATTTATATATTTATTTGTTCCTGGTTTTCAATTCAGCTACAGAATGAATTGCAACTAAATTAAGAGGTATCTGTTCTCAAGAATTAATATACAAATATACGTAAGAATACAAGAACAGATTGCAATTTGACTTAGTAACTATAATAAAACCCTTAAATTTAAGTTAATAATACCACGAGAACAAAAGCAACACACTAGAGTGGCTAATGCTCACGTCATTCAAAAAGAAACAACAAAAAAAGCATATAGATAAAGGACAATTTGACGCGAACTGGCCTTAGCACGGCAATTTAAATTAAAGCTTTTTGTGTTTTGTTTACTTTAAACATGAATATTAACTAATAGTTTTACTTAGGTATGACAACGGCAAAGCATGCAGGTTACAAAGCGTTTTTTTATCATCTGAGTGGAGTGTGCTGCCGAAAAAAGAAAATAAACGTCGTTCTACTCTATTTTTAAAGCAACTGCAAATAGTGCGGCTATTTTTAAACGAAAAATTGAATCATTTACTGGAAGAGACAAAAATGCTACTGCAGATAATTTTTTGACTAGTTCTTCCCTGGTAACTAAACTTTTACAGAAAAAAACTTCTTTAGTCGGTATTATACGCCTAAATAAAAGAGCACTTCCAAAACCAAGGATATTTATAAAGGATAAAATGAAACGCTTGTTACGGCATAGCTCGTTTCGCGGTAGAGCGTTTACAAAATGTTCGGTTTGCCGTGCCGCAAGACAAAGAAAAGAATATTTAGGTTGAAAGCAAAAAAAAACTTTGAATTTCTGTTAAGGTGGAAAAAACAGCAAGATTAAGGCAGACACTTCCTCCTTCTATAAGTCTGTTCGAGAAGTCTGTTGTCCGTCCTGTACGCCGTTCGCTAGTACCTCCTTTGTCCGTCGGTATCTGTCCCCACGCGTACACCGCTCCATACCCCGCCTCAGCAGTGGAGTATGCCCGCCTACCCACACATTTTTAGCCAAGCACCTTCAATTCTAATTTTTACCCCTTTTGATGTCTTAACTAGTTACTCTATTTATTTGCTAATTTCTTTAAAAAGTTGCAATGAAGATCCAAAGCTAAGTTTTTAAATTTAGCTTACCATTTATACACACATTGATGACAAGAATGGACCCCATGCCACTGTCTCTTTCCTTACCCACGGCATATTGTTATGTTGTTTCCAAATTTGCATTGATGATGTTATGTTGGCTTATGTATACGGCAAAGGGCTGTTTCTTTAGTTGATTTCTGGTTTTTTTTCTTCCCTCAATGATAAATGATGAATTTCTGGAGCATTTTTTTTCTATAATGTTTCGAAAAATTTATAATACAGCAAACTATTCGGTAGTTCTGGGTATATTTCTGTTACCATTCCTGTGCCTCTGAACTCATGGATATCACCATCAAACGTGTAAATTCTGGCATTCTGTGGTCAAGCACTAATAAACACATAGCTTCACAAATTTATATATATGTAGGTACAGGTTTTATTTTAATTAAAACTTCAAACAATGTACAATTTCATATTAGTTGGAACCGCAGGACCCAAAGCAAATTATATTTCTTATTAGCTACACTTGTAATACACTTTGCTAGCTACACTTTGTGATAAAACCTTTCTTTTTTCCAAGTTTAGAGTGGTGCATAAATGAAAAAAAAAACTTCGTCTTTTTATATAGTCATCAAAGCCAAATCACGTAAATAAATACAATTTAGTACTCATATGAATAAATAGTTTTTACCTTCGTCGCACGTTTTTTTCCTTTTTTTTTTCTCTTTTAGTAGAGAGAGTAGAGTTTTGTTATTGTTAATTGATTGCTTTCCTTTTGGTAAATTAGTTTATAAAATCACGTAAATAAGTACAGACTAGCACTCATATAAATACATAGTTGCTAACATAATCGTATCCATTTTTTTTCTTTTACTTTTCTTCCTAACTTTTCTTTCCTTTTGCCTCCCGGTTTTTTTTTTTATAATCGTTTAATTTCTTTTTCTCCCTCGTTTTTTTTCACCTAACATGTAAACTACATGAGGTTACGGTCGTTAAAACCTCAACGGAACTAACTTGGAAACTTTATAACGTTTGAAAGGGGATTGATGTCCAATTTCAATTAATTGTTTTTTTTTTTTTTTCTTTTATTTAAAAAGGAGGTGCTTTTTTGACAGCAATAAATTATTTTTAGTATTTTGTAAATGTTGATGTTATTGTTGTTACTGCTTTTTCTTGACCTTTCTTTTCTCATATTCTTTCCGTTTTTGATATGTATGCGGATTATTTTAGGAATTTTTCAGTTTTACGTTATGCACTCTCTCAAATATTTGAGTATACAGATATACATATATATATATATATATATATGTATATCTGTATACTCAAATATTTGAGAGAGTGCAT
>KK500212.1:97181-151130 GCA_000688715.1 Glossina pallidipes | reverse complement strand
TATTTAAATGATTTTATGAACGTTTCACTAAATAAATACACTCATCCTCTTTTTCCGCAGCATTTTCATAGAATACTTTTACTTCATTTGTGAATATGTTATAAAATGTAGTATAGTTTCCGGAGCAATGCAATTTATATGATAAATTGTTGCAGGATAGAATTTTTAGCATTACATTACAGGTTGTATCCTATTGTTTGAAAATTTCATTTATGACACTTTGATATGATTATATAAAAAAAAAGTCGCTTTTAAAATATTATTTTAAAACATTATTTTATTTTATTTATTAATAGTCGCTTTTAAAATATTATTTTATTGCCCTTGAGTAAAATTGTAATCAGTTCAAGTGATTGACAACCATTTTCTTTTTAATTTTTACACCAAAAAAGTTTATTATTTAAATTTGCAGTCAAAGGTGAAAATTTTAACTTTCCTTCAAGTTTCTTTTTTTGCATTGACTTGAATAAGTTTTCCTTATTTTCTGTGATGTTGTAATAGTCTTTTTTTTTTTTTTGTTTTATTTTTCCTGCCATTATCTGTTGCATAGATATATTTGGCTAATTAACTTATGTGGCATACTTTTAGTCAACAACAAAAATTTTTAAAAAGATTTTACGGCAAATGCTCGCTAATTACAATATCGTTGCTATGACTACGATGATAATGATAATGATGATAATGATGATGATGATGATAATGAGAGAAAGTTTTAATCCTTTATATACTTAGTTACAAGAAATTCTCACGGATAATATAATGACTGGTTTTAGTGTCGACTCTTTTGAATTCAAATGCACAAATGCATAAAAAAATTCAAAAGTTTTTCACTTTAATTATTATTATTATTATTATTACAGCTATGAAGGATTTAACTATTTACGTACTTAAGCGAATCAGGTAAAGTTCTTTTCTGCATACCTGCAAGCATATTAAGCTTACATATCGCAAACGGATGCGAAAAGTTAGGCAATTACTGCTAATTGTAAATTTTATAACATGTTGGCAACGGCATTAAAAACCTGCATAATTGAAATAATCCAACCAATAAAGTCAGTGAAAGTACCTTTTAAAGTACGCTAAGGCTTTAATTGTGAAAAATCATCAATGAACATAACATATCGGAAGTGGGAACAAGCTTCTTTTGATTCCTTAGTGTATCGGCACACGATATTTGGTTCAACCTATTTTTTTATCGCTAAGCATTACTTCCGCTATCACTTAAGGAGTGGAATAAGAATTCTCTTCAGAAAGCAATCACTTAAGGAGTGGAATATGAATTCTCTTCCGACAACAAACACTTAAGGAATGGAATATGAATTCTCTTCAGACGGAAATCACTTAAGGAGTGGAATATGAATTCTCTTCAGACAGCAATCACTTAAGGAGTGGAATATGAATTCTCTTCAGACAGCAATCACTTAAGGAGTGGAATTAGAATTCTTTTCAGAAAGCAATCACTTAAGGAGTGGAATATGAATTCTCTTCAGAAAGCAATCACTTAAGGAGTGGAATATGAATTCTCTCTAGACAGCAAAAGTGATCTTTTTTGGTCATGTAGGCAAGAGCTATCAGGACAGCATATTCTAGGTTAGTCTTAAGTGCTTAATGACGTTAATAAATCGTATTCTGCTTTCGATGACATTACTTGATGAGACCAACTTCACTGTGCCAAAGTGTTTTTCTAGAAACCTTATATTTATTTATAAAGTTCAGTTAATGTAGATATTATTACCAACTTTTCAAGCAGTTTAGGGTCACTTGCAAATTTTATATCTATATTTTAACCGCAATATCGGATTCTTGAAATTCTTTGAAATCAATCAAATCTCGTAAAGACGCGCGCATATTTACCAACCTCGTAAACTTCTAAACATGATATTTAAAATATTGAACTATATTTTTTCGCTATCATCTGTTGTCAAGCTTTTGCATGTGTTTCTAAAAGCGTAGGGATTCACTTTCAACTCGTATTTACACCCGATATGGGTGCGCCACTGCGCTAAGCAGGTACATGCTTGTTTGTATCCATCATCGAAGGATGCTGGGTATATTTGTTTCGTCAAAACATTTCCAACGCGCAGAAGGATGCTTCAGAGTCCTCAGAAATTATATATATTCTTGATTAGTATCAAATTCTGAATAGATTTGAGAATGTCCGTCTGTCCGTCTTTGTAATGTCTTGTTGTAAACATTCTCCTGTTCGAAAAAAGTGCATGAATATTGCACGCATATTGATATTGATAATGGGCGCCCCTGTGGTACCGCGTAAAGAATAAGAAATTGTTATTTTACTCATTACTCATAAAGTGCATCAAATAGATCTGTAAAAATTTGGGCCGATAGACTTTGAGCGATGCTATAGTACCGGTACATAAATGGAAAAAATCGGTCACGCCTATCTAATTTTATAATGTGCCATAATTTCATTTTTGTTTTTTTCTAAAACCTTTATAATCCAGAGTAGCAAAGTTAAAAAACCCCATAAAGTATAGAAATATTCGGCTATTTTCAAATTGAGAATGCAATTAAACATGTCTGTCCATCTGTTCGCCTGTGTAGTAATTCTTCCGCTCGCACAAATGAAGATATCAGCTAGGAAGAATTTTTCCTTGTCATGCCTGCGATAGCCACACATCTGCGCAACAAAGACTGAGGACAGCTTTGCTTTTCATGGGTTTTGCTCTTCACTCATTAACTACAGCAAATATATGATTTTTCACTTTTATTCTGAACATAGAAAAAAATCAGCCGCGCCCATCCAATAGTGTAGAGCACGAAAAATTAATATCTTTTCTTTTTTTTTTACTCTTTCTTAGGGTAACGGTGATGCGTATAAACTTGTTAGATTTCTAACTCTTCTAACCTTGAAAGTTTTTTGAATTTATTGTGATTAGCTAAGGACTATACAGAGATATTTTTCGTATCTATCTGAAAGTAAGCTTTCATATAGGAAATATAATTTTTGATATTTTATGAAGAATTAAGCGAAATGTCGATTAAGTGAAGTGTATATTATTGCGTATTTAACAATCGGCTTTGGCCAATTATAACGTTCGAAATGTTTTTTAATTTAATTTAAAAATTTTGGTGAAAAATACGCATATGATAGTGACTGACCGTAAATGAGATAAATAATTATGTTCCGATTAAGCAATAAACAATGCAAATAAATGCATGCGTGAATAGCATGATAGAATAAATAGTGAATAGCATGATAGAATAAATGATGAATAGCATGAGATAATTATTGTGTTTTGCTATATTTGTAACTAATACTCATTGAACCTATAATTAGTTCTCTACTGCGAGAAACATATGTCAGAATGCAACATACATGGGAAACTGTAACATCCCTTTAGAGAGAGAGAAAAATGTTTGCTTTCATGCATTAACTTATCTCTATTAGAACAGAGCTCAAGCACGTTTCTAACCATTATAGATGCAAATTTTATTATGACCTCTTTGTTCGGTCATCAATTCGAAACCGTTTATTACCTTACAGCAGCCAATTTATATATGCATCAAGTTTAGTCAAAATTAACTCTCTTCATCAGTGATGAACATATATATATATATATGTACATGTATAAGTGTATAACGAAAGATATTTGCTTTTGGAAACAATGTAACGGCTGCTGTCGGAAACAATGTAACGGCGATCAAGTAGTTTAGTTTAATTAGCATTTCAATGCATTCATTCATTTCGTTTTAATCGACCTATGCAGGAGCTACATATGGATACGTATATATGTATATATTCTATGTATAAAAAAGTTTTTAAGGGCTTTTTGTAACTTTGAAGTTTTCTGTTAAATCGTTATCGTTAGCTACGACTTTTCCCCATCTTTCAGGCAAAAAATGTTCCCAAACAAAACTGAACATGTACTCTACACCGTTTGAAAGTTTAGTGATCAATGATTCATGGGATAATAGTTTCATTTTTTCACAGAATTTTTATTGAGCATAGTGACCTTTCGAACGTTGCCTCTACATTACTTCATATAAAGCAAATTTTCAAAGTATCAAAAAAGCGAAATTTGATAAATGAAGAGAAGCAAACATACTATAGGGGTGTACGGCTCACGATTAAATACCCTACGCCGTTTCGCTTAATAAATTTATTCATATAACAACTTTACAAAGTACAGCGTTGCACGGGAAATGATCAAAAAAAATGGTACGATTCGAAGCATTTTCAATAGAGTTTGTGCTTGGGCCGAAACATGTCGGTAGGTAGCAAATTAGATCGAAGCATTTCAAAAATCGCGATTTGTAGATTGAACGCAAAAAAATCAAATAGGCAATTGGACGGACGGACGGACGGACAGGTAAACTTAGGGCTAATAATATGGGAGTCTATCTGACGTCCTTGTACGTACCGCAACTTAACGCGCAAACTTAATATACCCTTGCACCACAAGCCGTATAGGATATAACAATAGAAGGAGACGACTTCTCTATTGCAGATTAATTGTTCATTTTCTGTGCTTATGTACGCGTGCATCTACAGTTTGTTTGTTGCTAAGATATTCTTGTGAATCACATAATATCGATGCCTTTCATTCACGCGCTAATGCGGTTTGGCGTACGATATAAAAAAACTTTTAAAAACATTCCTTCGCTTTTCTACACTCAACTCAAATGTTGTCTTAACTCTTGCAAAAGACGTTCATGTATTTTATGTATGCAATGCATATGTTTTTCTTGTACATGCACTACTTTTCTGGCTGCTTCCTTTGACTGTGCAAAATATGTTAATAGTTCACGGCATACGAACACTTGAAAGGAATTTTCTTTTATTTAAGATAATTACACGACTTTAATAATTTTCTTATAGTATTTCTTCAGAAATGTTATCATAAGGTTTTGAAGAAAGTTTTTCTATTGATTTTCTTGCAAAACTACATTCATTTAGAAGAGAAACATTCCAGTGCAAGTAAAGTTCAAGTCGAGCGTCTCTAAGAAAAATTCACTTGAAAATGATTTCCATCAGCCATAATTGGAAGGCAAAGCAATATCCTATTAAATGTTGTTTCTTGTTTTTTTTTTTATAGGTACAGGTTTCCTTCATTCATTCAAAAAACAATATTAACATATTCGTAAATATTTCGGCATGGAATGCTTTCACAATTAACTTAATTACATTTCCTTTAACGAATTACTTAACAGTATTTTTAAACGAGTATCTTAAAACTATAGTGGGCCGTGGCGTGTCTTTAAATGCCTTACATCGTTTCGTTATCCGCATGACTATTTTTCAAAATAAGACTTTATAGGGGTAATGAACGAAAAAGGGATCCGATTCGACTCATATTCAATAGTATTCGTCTTCGGGTCGTACCCGATACCAAATTTCATCGAAATATCTCGAAAATTGTGGCGTATAAATTGAAAGCAAAACGGACAGACGGTCAGCCAAGTCTAAATCGAACAACTCCGAGTCAGTATGACAAAGGCTGGGGCTCCGTGAAGGCCTTCTAGGTGCGGTACAAAACTTTTACCCTTATAACGCAAGTAGCGTAAGGTATAAAAAAAAGTGCAAATGATTATGTTTTCATATCATTTACTTTATTTAATTTTCGCAAGTAACACTTGATACGGACTCAAGGAAATGCATAATAAATGCCATCATAATTAATTGCGTGTGTGTCACGATGACAAATACTCAGTTGATTGTAAGAAAAAGGATAAAAAACATGTCAGTCTCTATGTCTCGCTTCTTCTCTTTTACTTGCTTTTTCTTTTCTTAATAACGAAACGAAATTTTTGACCGAAATGTCTTTAAATTTACTTGTAACTAAAGACAATCGAAAACGAAAGCCAAAAAAACAAAAAAGAAGAAGACTTAAAAATGTTTGTAATTTCTCTTTTTCATATCCTCAACTGAATCCATGTTTCCGTTACATCCTGAACCAATTATCGCAATTATTTAATATAATCAACGCGAGATTTATTTCTTTGTTTTTTGCTTACTTTGCGTTTTGTTCTGATCATCAAAACGATTTTAAAAAAACTTATCACAAACATATTGATGGTCTTTCGCCAAACGCTTTAGTCACTCGCATGAAAGACAATACGGATTATCTGGTATGCTTTAGTTTCAATTTTCACAAGATTCTCTTTCTTAAGCCGTTTGCATTTCAATGCAAACTTACTGTTGCTCTCCTCAGCAAACTGATTATCGCTGTTTAGAAAACGTCACCATGTGAATGTCCAAGTGCTTTATGTGCTGTAGGTTGCTACTTTTCTCAAAGGAACATATGAATCAGAAGTTTGATAAATAGATTCTTCTATCACTTAGTAACAAGTGATTTCACGTTGCAGGTACACTAATAGAAGGGCTGGCCAAACTACGAACGCTTTTGAAGATCCCTACAGGCGATTTCAGTTTATGGCAATATGCTTCTCTTTATTGCCCTGTCGCATAGACCACATTTCCAGCGAATAAAGATAATACCACGTCCTGTTTTACATCGAATAAGAACACTACTACCTTATCCTGTCTCTAATAAAATTTCCTTAAACAAAAATTTTAGATATAATAAGTTTTCACTTCATATAAATTCAATATATTTCAATGTACCGTGTATTGAAATTCAAACTCTCAGTTGATCTGGAAACGTCTTTGCATAAGAGATCCCTCTGATCTTATAATTCCAAAAACGTTACATTCGCGTTATAAAATTTGCAAAACACTGCAGACTATGAAGACGTAAAGAAATCTTTTCTTACATTTTTTTTTCTTTAAAAATAAGATGCCAGACATCAGCACCCAGCGCCATATTACTCGAAACATCTTCGTGAAGACAACCAAACGAAGAAGCAGTGAATTTCGCCATATTTTTTTTACCATCTCCGTGGAAGAAATTGCATACAACCAGAGATAACTAAATATCAAGATGAATGGTTGGTTAGCAGTAAAAACTATGAGGACAGGTATGAGGAATAGTGCGATGAGAGTAACAGAACAACTCTAGATGTGCCGAAAGGATTTCAAAACGAAGCCAAGTTAGGTCAATAGAACTGGAGGTAGAAAGACAACTGAAAATAATCAAATAATTAAAAATCATTTCGAACTATTTACTTAATAAATCCAAAATTTTTGGGCCAAATCGGTCAAAGACGGCGCTCACAGTACCACGTACGCTGAGAACATCTCTGTGTTTCAAAAGGAAAACAATTTCTTTCTTTCTCACTACTCATACACTGCAGCAGAAATTTGAACGTATATTCTCGTAACGTCATACAAATATGAAAGAAATTGACCACGCCCATCCAATGTTATAGTGTATCAAAATTTAATTTTATTTCCAATACATTTGTAAGGTGTATATAAATTCTGGATCAGTTTCAAATTTGGAATGCACCTAAACATGTTCGTATGTTCATCTGTCCATCTGTCTGCCTGCGAAACTGTATTTGTGGTTAACATTCTACCTTCAGCGAAAATGAAGACACCGTCTACAAATTTTGCAAAAGAATTTTGAAGAAACTTCAACCTTCCAAAGGACACACCTACAACACTTACATGCCTATGCGATAAAAACTTTTATTTTGAAATTAGAAAAATCAGCCGCGCCTACTTCATTTTATAGAGCAAGGAAATTTAGTCCTTCCACTTTTTTGTTCCCTTTTGGATAACGGTGATAGGTATAACTTTTTACTTGTTCTGTTTTTTTTTTTGCCTTTGCTACGTAGTAAATTCACCAGAGTCATCCATTTTATGGTTCTAAAAGTAGCATGAAAATAGATTCTTATAAGCAAAATCGCAAAAAAAAAAAAATAATAATAATAGGGAATGTGGATCGCATAGACCTATTCTTTACGCCCTCACATTTGCCATGAAAATCAAGCCCTTATATGGAGAAAATTCTAATTTTTAATTTTCTATACCGGAAACTGAAATATCATTAAATTGTTGGGTAGTAAATAACGTTTACTTAATTTTGAAGACGTGAGGTCTCATGCATTGGACAGTCTTCAAATTGCGACCTTTCATGAGAAGTTTGCCTATGCAACAAAATAATGTGTAACTTTTAGTGTGTTGCTGCCAAAACGAGTGAACAACCGTATTAGGACAACTAATGTAGGGTATTTTGTATAGTCGAACTTGCCTGACTATGATATTTTTATTTGTTTTAATAAACTAATATAATTGACATCTGATTAAAAGGTTCCTATGTTTAAGCTCGAGTCGAAGAAACTATATATACCTGAACACTATCGTCAGTGTTGCACACATAATCGGCACATATCACCTACTACCGAAGGCCAAAATATATTTGTAATGCTAAGATAGTAAAAGAGATGATTGATCTCTACCCAAAAATATTTATATATGAAGCACGGTACGACACAATCGAATCAATCAACATCTGTTATGACCCATGCTCTACTGGACTGCATTGAAGCATTACGTTTAGTATTTATCGAGAACAGCAACCTTTCAATACTGCTGTTCTTCGGAATGGCTCGACTGCTCCGGTTGTCGTCGATAGCGTTACGCACTAAGGCCATGAAGTACTGCAATGGCCCTTCTTATCCCTTCAAATTCAAAAAAAAAGGCCAAGAATTTATCAATAGAAACAGAAATCAACAGAAAGTCTCTAATAATAATAATAATATGTGTGTGAATATATCAGTAAAGCAAGTGAAGGATAGAAAATTTCATTGTCATCAAGACAAAGAAATTCCGTTTTGACAGCGGACATAGGTACTGACAAAGGGATAAAACACGATATTTCCAGGTTAATGGTTAGATATGATGGGAGATTGCCGAGGCGACGTCAAGTTAGTGGTAAATCAAGGCAATAAAGAAAGTTCATCATTCTTCTTTCATCAATGTTCGGTATGCGTGAAGACAAACGAAAAAATTCTTTTTGAAACGATAGTCCATATGTAATTTTCTATTCAATAACAACGTCAATGCGTAAAAAAATACTTTTAAACATGGGAAAAGTGCCCGTAAATCAATCTTCTTCTGTAGTGGGTATAATCGATTGCCATTTGTTAGGATTTACATAAATATTGGAAATGGTGCCACGTAACGTAAATATACCACGATTCAATGGGACCGGTTTAGGCTTTTTTGCCACATCCGACGACCATCTCTCCCAAGCGCCAGCAGCCACACGTCGCCGTTGTTCTTCCAATTCTCGACGTTTCTGTTCCTCTTCGCGTTTGGCAGCTCTACGACGTTCTTCTTGCACGCGTTTATTTCTATCCCATTCGATTAAACGGGCTTTAGTCTCCTCTTCGCTCAATTGAGGACGCGTCGGTCTTTCTAACATTTCTGTCGATTTGATAGTTAAATTCGAACTGATTTGTTGCATTGATGGCTCTTGTGTCAAATTAGTTGTTTTTGATTGGGAAGCTTTTACTTTTACCCATTTTTTAAATTTTTCATCGGCTAAACGCTTACGATCTTCTAATTCTTGACGCTTTTGTTGTTCGGCTTTTTTACGTTTGGCAGCCTCGTCCGATAGCAACTTTCTATATGAAATATTTCTTTAAATATATATTTTATGAAAATGTCATCGACATGCATCGCTTACCTTTTGGCCGAAAGCCAAGTCTCGTAGGCCTTTTCCGGTTTCAAAACAATCTTGGCCGCTTCGCAATGTTTGCGGTAGGAAAACGTATAATCCCGTGTTGTTGGATAATTTTCTTCCGACTGCAAATCTAACGGCGGCACAATATCGCTTTCAGTTTCGCAAACTGACGGACACTTACTATCAATACTACCTTGAGCAGCATCAAGTGATCTTTCCATTTCACCATCTTTCTCTATGTAAGCGGCCGGATTAATATATCTAATCGAATGATGAAAAATTTTGCATATATCGTGCATTTGGAATGGCTTTGATAAGTAAACTTACAGTACACCAGCTTTTCTATCACAACTGCGCGAACTTAAATTTAATCTGGCCGTGCTTTCACTTATCGATGAAGCTAAACTTCGTGCCGTTGGTCGTCTCTCCAGTTCGTTACCATCGTCATCCACTCTTGAAGTATAGAAAGCCATCTCTTTCCTTTTTTTCGTGCCTTATTTCTTTCCAACCCTCCTAGTTTTTTTTCTTTTCGTTATTCTTTCAGTTAAATTTTTTGTGTAAAATTCAGTTTAAAAAATATATAGAGCGTTTGAAAGGCGAGTTATATTATTTCGAACGGTGTAAACAATTGAAACAAATTTTGATGAATATTTTCCGCTTTTTTTTTTTTTTTTCTTTATCTATTTGCACGAGGAGTCGGAATATATAAGGACGGACAAGCGTTATGCAATGATTGGTAACAAAATTTTTAACGCTTCGAGTTGAAAAAAAAAAACTGACAAAAACAGGGAAAAATTATTGAATTTTAGAAAAAATTCTGATTTCTGCAAAAGTCTATGTAAGCTACGATGAGTTCATAATTTTGAAAACGACAGTAGTTGGGCAAAGATAAGGGTACAGTAGATTATTTCGACAGTGTTTATGAAGCTGCCATATACGAATAAAATTCATTCGTCATTTAGGTTTTTAAATCGTTATACCCTACACCAGTTGTAGTACGGAGTATATTAATAATTGCGGACACACAAAAGGACTTACGATACACACACTTTTTATTGTGCCGATCGATTCAGAATCATAATCCGAATTAATTTAAGCCTGTCTGTCTGCGTGTCCGTCTGCCAATGTTAAATTGTCTTCAAATTACAGGTCGCAATTCTTGAGATATTGTGATGAAATTTGGTACAGTGATGTGCTTCGACCCAAGAACAAACGCCATTGAAAATGGTTCGGATCAATTCACTTTTTCGACCACTCTCCATAACACGCGCCATTCTGAAAGCTCGTTATATGGAAAAAATTGTAATTTGTAGTATTCCGGCATCAATTGTTATGAAAACCTTGGACCGGGTGGAGCAATTTTTGAATCCCCTCTCACATATTACTGCCTGTTCTGAAAAGCATTACAAGAAAAAAAATTGCAATTTTTACAATATCTCGACAAAAATTGTCAAGAAATAGTATTTCGACATTCCAAATTGGTGTGAGCCCTTTAGGCCGACTGGGGCCTCATCGCATATAATCGACCGATTAAACTGAATCTTTATATGGTGAAAAAGTCGAATTTTCAATACTTCATAATGAATATTACGGCTCGTAATAGTAAGTTGGGAAAGAAATCGGTTTTATCGAATTTGGACCACTTATGTCTATCGTAGTAATTCCAAGTTTAAGTTCTCTACTGGATTGTTTGGAAGTTAGCGTAATTGGCGTCAAAAGCCGCACTATAGTATCTCTCGTGAATCTCACAAAGGGAAGGAGAGGTTTCTGGTTCTTGCTTTCTTTATAGAATAATTCCTTAACGGATGGAAATCGGAGCACCGTCTTCTTAATTTATACACCATTACATACACATTACATTCTGTTGAAACGTCAGGTCGCAAAAATTAAAATATTTTTAATCACAAGAGAGACACACCCGCGGTGGAACAAATATTTTTTTGGCAGGTAGGGGCAGTTTAGCACGTCGCCCCCATCTGGAAAATCAATTTCACTGTACTCCCAAAGCGCCTGTCGTTGTCCTGGAGAAAAGTTGCAGAGCTGGGTACCTTAAAAACATTTAAGTCTATTCCCACGTGTCAGCATATGTGACGTGCTGAGAACTTGATACTCTTCACTTTACTAAAAACTTTTAAATCTACACCAAGCAAGAATTAAAGAGTCCAATATTACTATAGGGTTTTTCCCATCTTTCTATTTCTTGCTGTAATTTGTAACGGACTTCAATTGATCGACAAAGCTTTCCTACGTCTCGTCTTCGACAATGTTATCGTTTGGTAAGATCGAGTAAAAGAAATTAAATCTCATGTAAAATCCAAAGAGTTTCAATAAATTTTATAGCTTCGATGGAAGCTCCCCCTTTATTCACATCGACAGCACTAGTTATAATCACTTGTGAATTGGGCCATTGTTTCATGAGGAATAATGCAGATTATGCCGTCACCTAAAAACAAACCTCATCTTCATCAATAGTCTTAGCTTTAGAACAAAAATAGTCAGTCAACATCTTTCTGTAACGCAATCCATTCATTGCAAGAATGGAACCAGCGCTGTTTTCGAAGCTATGTGATCTAAACCAGACCAAAATTCATACCAAAACTATCACACTTTGGAATGGAGTTTGTCCGATTAATTCCATTACGATTTCGGAGAACCGTGTTTCACTAGTTTCTTAAGACGATTATATGTTGACAGTCCAAACACGAGAAACGCGGGAAACCTAAAACCGTGACTTCTTGTTAAAATATATTTTGCATATGTTTAGCACATGATTTATCAGTGTCCTGGACAATGTTTTATAATACATTTTAGCCTCCATATTAGTAAAGTTAGATCGACACTTGGTATCTAAAACGCTGGTCGAAGGAATTGCAAGATCCGGTCGTTGGTAAGATGCACATTTGTATAGGCCTTTGTTGGATGGTCACCGTCCTATCGATATCGCGTAGACGCTATTAAATCAAACCAAAATCCCACTTCTTACTATTTGCATTAAGGAATTTGCCGTGGGACGCTCAAGCTTTATTATCATCTTATGATAGCAGATTACTACTAACAGCTTTACTTTCACTGAACCAGTGTAGGTTCGTTTCAAGCATCAGCTTTTCAGTTAAATAAATGGCGTAATAGATTCCCTAGCACTTTTAACTGACATTAACTTCAATGTTCCTGATCCGTCTTAGACGTTAGGTTCATAAAACTTAATCAATGCAAATCAAACTATGAATTGCTTAGTCTATATCGGACTACATGCAAATAATAAAAAAGATCATCTATATGATCTTCGGACACTGCCGACATCGTATCTTAAAAAAACATAAAACTAATTAAGTCATGTATCAAAGTGTTGCAGTAAGGATTACCAGGCTTTTTCAGCCCAGCGCCTTCTTACTCTCACTCACTTACATCCCGATGTTAATTGGTCTATAACTTTCGTAGATGTCATTTCTCTTGTATAATAATTTACTTAATATAGATTGTAAGCAGGTAGCCTGCTACTTATGTAAGCTTAAAAAATAGCACAACTCCTCCTAATATTCATAGTTTAGCTGAAGTACAAGAACTGTAGCTGACTTGAAACGAAATGAATAAATAGATAATTAATAATTCCTTACTTTTCGGCAGATTAGCTAAATGAATTGTTCAATAAAAATGCACTCCGTCTTCTCTATCTTTCTCGATTTTCCATTTTCTATATATTCTTCTTAGAATATTCAATATTAACGCAGGGCGCAATGACAGTCGAACGATTTATATCGGGAATACAATTAATGTAGCGGAAGTATTCGAAAGTGATCGGATCACCTACGAATAGTTTTGCTTCTTGGTTGACCATCAATAAGCAAACTCTGCACCGTGGTTCCATTACATAATCTTTCAACTGCGGTTTGACCAGAGACAAAATAACGCGGCAAACCTGTTCTTACAACTTCTTGTACATACAAAATAGATCATCTTATGTCCATCCAAAGTTCAAATATCGAATGTTTGAGTGGTCCTTAAACCACGATAAGAAACTCAGCCGAGTAAATAAGAAAATTGTGATAAACTCCGATGCTAGAGATGATTCAGCGAAGGCTTCTTCCGCACCCGAAATTTCCTGTTATTTCCCACCTAAAGCTAGTGATAGGCAATGCTTTCGATCTGTGATTATGAGTCCGTGTCCTTCGAGGATAACTCGCAATCTTGTTTTCATCTAGTACTCGTGCTTCGGATTATTTATCGCCCTTTTCTGGGTAATTACTGTCAAAACTAAGGTGCTCGTACTTACGTGCTCCTAGAAATAAAACAGCATTTGAATGATTAATAAAAGTTTATTGTCCGTAAATGTAAACGAACTAAACATTTCCTTAAATATTAATATTTTTAATTTTCTTTGATTGAGTGAAACCTTAAAGATACGCAAAAGATTCTGAGGAGAGTAAGGAATATTTATTCCTTATGTTTGCTTTCCACTATTTAATTGAAATCAAAATCTCCACTGAGAACTGCAGCTCCGCCACAACGGTGTTCAATTCCTATTGAATCGACCGTTGTCCACTTATTATTATGTATGTTAAAGCGTTCCACACTTGCAACTTGTGTATTAAATCCAATGTTACCGCCAAAAACATAAATGTCTTTTGCGGCTATCACGGCCGAGAAACCATGCCTTTTGGTCGACATGTGGGGCATATCTTGCCATATACACATTCGTAAGTCGCACTTTTTACAGTCGTTCGGTCCAATGGCAAACAATGTTCGATCATATGAAACGAGTTCATATATGTCAGAAGGCTCCAAAATATAGTAACCAGATAACCATCAGGCTTCATCTTACGTAAATCACTCCACTTTCCTGCTCTTGGGTCAAAGCGATGAAGTTCATTAATGCCAACAAATGGTCGAACCAGACTATATATACTATTTTCTGCCACTGTTGTCCGATGGAGCTCTGCGTTTCTTATAGGGGTACTCTGACACAAGTGCCATTTATTTATTGCAGGATCATAGCTTTCTACTCTGGCGTAATCAACAACGTAAATTAGATCATTGTACGTGCAAATGCCAAAACTACTCCGACCGTTATTCATTGGTGCTATGTAACTCCATCGCTTACTGACAGGATCATAACATTCAGCTGTATTCAAAACCCCGTTATTACATCCACCCACTGAATAAATTAAGCCATTTAAGGAGGCGGCAGCATTACTGCGTCTATCCTCATTCATACTTGAGATAGAAACCAGTTTCTTTTTGGAAATATCGTAGACTTTGCATTTCTTTATGCCCGTCCGATGGTCCCGTATGCCGCCGAGAAGAAACACATGAAAGCTTTCGTTGCAATGTTTTGTTCCTGTTTGGCATTTTTCGCGTAGTTGAGCAACTTTTGTTAATTGATGGCTTGATTCTTTTAACTGATAAGTTAAGGCTTCCATTACGAATTTATAGCATTTTTGATCTTCTGTGAGGAGAGGTTCAGCAACAATGTGGTTTGTCAAGAATTCTGTGCTGACAAGAGGTAAACGTATATGGCTCATAAGCTCCGCGAGATGAACTCTTCTCTTCTCTAGGTTGTGTTTGACCCAACTTATTGCGGCCTTATAAGCGCTGTCTTCAGATTTGCTTAAACGTTGCTCGTCCTTTATCAATTCCTTCATCTGAAAACAATGTTTTAAAATCTTACCAGTCAATCTGATGGGGAATTATATACAAAACAGTCTTATGTTCATAACATAATTGGTTGGGTTGTGCTGTAAAAGTTTTTCTATATAATGGTAATTAAAGAGCAGAATGTGGTGCACAAGTTTAAAAGTTTTTCTCAAATGTATCATCTCTTAGGACTCAAGATAGCTGTCTAATGACGGGTTCATGATTCTAATTTAAACTCTCACTATGTGTTTCTCTATACAACTCGTTTATAACGCAGTTTATCACGCACTCCTTATAACCTTTTATAATAAATTTCCGGCCTCACACTGGTTATGTTATGAAATGGTGTACATCTCCATTTTCGAATCCTATATAGTTTGGAAAAATTTTATTTATGGTTAAAGCTGTGTTCTTGTTGGCTTTGTTTTACATTCCCTGCAAGGTAGAACAAGAGGAAACCCATACTTCTAAGGGAATCTTTAAATACTCAGTAAGTTGCCATAATCGTAATATTCTCTTCTGCTAACGTGCAATCGGTTGTGAATTGTCCGGTTAAGCTATGTAATAAGCGAGAAAAGGCGGTCATAGGAGACTAATTTCTTTACGCCAAAGGGCTTCAAGAAAGCTAGAGAGAAGAAGGAAAAAAAGAGAGAAAGTTTTGTGCAATATTGCGATGGAATTATTGTTAAGGAAATTGTTGCAACGCACAATGGATCTAATTATTTAATAATTCACATCGTCTAAAAGATGAACTCATGTAAACTGCTGACGTCAACAAATGCCTCTACAACACGTGAGTCGTCACCTATGGGATAAAAATAGCATGAAACTGTCAAATAACTATAAAACACGTTGAGAAGGTGATAGTCTCCTACCTTGATGGACATATCCTCCGCTGTTAATTGGAAGCAATAAATAGTGCAACAACGCAGAAGAACTCACGTAAAAAAGGCGCTTTCGTCCCATGCCACATATACAAAAGATGTAGAAACGTTATTCATAATATGATTACAATCAAGACAACTGCATAGTTACTCACTATCAAGCTTAGTTAAAGTTTGTTTGGATCAGAGAGATGAATGGACAGAATAACATACAAAGTAGCAATCACTTGGTTTCTTTTATAATTTTGTGTTAAATAGTAAGGAACATATTTTTCTGGAAAAACGTAGAACAAGTCATTTGTCAACACCTTAGAGTCCCACACACAACTGCACACATTTTATATATGGAAGAAGAATCGACCTAACGGGATTGAAAAGTAATTACAATACGATGAAGAAATTATCAGGGAATCGAAAAAAGTGTTCAGACTTCTTGAGTACACTTATGGATAGAGCTTGAATTCAAAATGAGGGCGTATACAGGCATATGATCAAAAGCACACTTCCTTGGCAAATATAAAAAGGCACTCTCATGGTAGACCGCTTGAAAGATGGATCAAGTGAATCTAATCACAAGCGTATGTTCATAATCGGGAACACATCCATGAGATTAAGACAATGTATTTGTTCCTATGCTGTCCGTCCATCCGTTTAATGCACAATAAAATCTTTTTGCACAAATTTCTTAATCATATTCCGATTTCCGGCATTCAACTGTACGACACACATATGCCAACGATGACCTCCAGTAATTCCGTTCTCCAAAAATGATTTTCAATTTTCTATTCTTATCAACACACAGGACATCAAAGCAGAGTATTGCAAAGTAATTGACTTTAGAGTAGATCCATGGACCTATACTTCAATAGAACATTAAAGACCACCTTTTTCTTTCACACAACAAGACTAATTGCACTCGTTTGTTGCACAACTTTTATGATTGGATTATTTAAATACCTCTTCAAATGACAATAACAGTAGTTGCTCTTCGGTAATTAGGTCATCAAGATGATTCAAAATATATTTATGGCTGATGTTCTGCAATTCTTTGCAGGAATGCATATCTGAAAGAGAGTGAAAACTTTTTAGTTGAGCCATACCTGCGACAATTGCGTTATACTCTTACCAGCGAGTTTTCGCACTCGAAACCAATTTTCCCCGTTCAAGTTGCTTTTGAGAAATTTAATACATTCCTCTTTCACCCACGCGATCTGAAATATCTCTGATACAGACAATACCGCTTCGACGTTTTCCTCCGTAAGCGTGATGATGCCGCTGTAGATATAGTCAAGCATTGTCTTAACGGCATCTACTTCGACATTCTGCAACTTGACAGTCCCTTTCTTTCTCTCCTTCATATCAGCTATAAAAGCAAATACCCAAACATATTATTGAAGTCCTGTTTGGCAATTTCCGGGAATCACTTACCTTCAAACATCGCGGCGAAATAATCAGAGGCAACCGCGAGTGCAAGTTTATGCACGTGAATGACTTCGCCGTCTACGTCCAAAGACAAATCAAAAAACTGTAGGACAGAGTGATGAAATATTAGTTTTAACGAATGGTGGATTAGAGTCTTCCGCTTACCTTCTGGTTTATACGCATTTTGGTCAACCCGTTGAGGTAAGTGTTCCCATAATCGGAATTCCTGCATTTTCTCGGGGAGATGCGATCCACTTGATTTACAATTTTAGCGGCCATACCGTTGAATAAATACACAAAAGGACTACAAAAATAGAAATTGTTTAGAGTCGATGCTGTTAACATATTGTAAGCAATATTCCGCGCCTCGACTTATCGCGTATAGATTTCAACGTTTAAATGCAGACGTTAATGGACTTATGCAAGTTCCTTATGAATTGTTATTTTATTCTCACCATAATCCACGTACACACTACCAAGATGGATGTTTCGTAGTGGACCAATGCTGCACAAATGCTTTCGGGAATATGTTTTTACTCACTAATAGTTTTGGTTTACTTCGACCGACTTGTGAACTCAACACAAAGGTGAAAATTAAATGAGATCTAAATAATTTCATTATGGGCGCTGTTCGTCATCTTTTCAGGTGATTTTGCAGAAATTCTGCACTCGCGCTTTTCTTCCTGCGAAGCTACCTTGGCGAAGCTACTATTAAAACTTGCTATGAATTCACTTCAACGACGAAACGCTCAGCTAAAGACAAACATCACTCGGTATTATAAAAAGCAAAAAGGTGATAATCAAGTAAATCGTAAAATATAGCCATTTTTCAGGTATTCGGTATACACGCCACAAGGTCATTGACTTTCCATTTTAGGGCATTGTTAATCATGCTCATATGTGACTGAAAAAGGACACTTATAACCTTTGGCTTTCGATACAAAAGTGCTCGTATGGTAACTCTGTGCATTAAGCGCTATATACTATATACTTTGTTCTAGAAGCCACATGTCCCTCCAAACTATTTCGACTGGGTTTCCATTTAATTAAACATAAAATCATATAAGTTTTTTTATATGTACCTCTGAAGTTCCTTTTATTATTTTAACGCTGCTTTATGAGATATGAGTGAAATGATTATGATCTGAAATGATTTTATTTGAGCAACATCCTGAGATTGGTTGTTAACACTCCAACGACAGCATGAAAAACTGTGTTTATTACTTTTTGTTGTTCCTTTTTGGTTATTGTTAACCATTCTTGTTCAACTGTTTGTTGTCGGCTCTTCATTTTTCCTTTTTTAATATTTGGTTTCGGCTCAGCTGTGTTCGATATAAATGCAACCTTAAACTTCCAATACTCAAAACACAGAACAACCAATGCTAGTGCCAAACGTAAGCTCTTTTGCATTCGTGTAATTTGACGAGTATGGGGAAGCGTATTTAACAGCCGTTGTGCCTACGCGATTTCAAAGAACCAATAGTCATCAACCAATCATCAATGCTATCACTTATACCATGCGAATCCACCAAAAACATGAGTTGACTGTCAAGTAATAACCCCTCTGTTGTTTATTGTCTGAATTTTGAAAGAAGAAGTTGGATTTTGTTTGGAATCGAAGGTCTGAACTAACCAACGTAATCAAACAACGTGCTCGCGTGATGAAGCTCTGCTTGAATTGAAAAGGAAAACGCTTTAAAGGGCTTGAAGCTCGCAGCTTAATCACAGTAAATGTGAGAAAGACTGAATCTAACAACGCCGTAATAATGGGGAAGCCGCATGGGATCTAATTTGGAGCAGATAAAATAAATGTCGAAGTAGATAGGAAAGATGGACTCCGTTTTCTTTGATATAAGTCGTGTTTGCTTTGAGAAATGGTGCTGCGGTGCACGTACAGCTTCATGTTGGACCTTTTTGGAGATTTCACAGGCTTAGTTGTACAAATGTATTCGGCATGGAATGGAATTCCTTCACATCCTTTACTTATTCACTGTATTAGACGCCATAGTGAAGAGAGGATCTATGCTCTTGACGCACCTCATCCCGTTTTTCATCCCTCTTTTTATCATTTTAAAAAGTAAGAAAGTTATGTTCGCCTGGGGTCGACTATCGCACACCTACCACCATTAAAGTGTTTGATGCCTCATACTTTTATTTATTATCATAAAGAAGTTAATGGGGAAAAACGTGTGTTAAGAAAATTTAATCTATCACCTCACGACGTCCACCACAATTGATTTAAAATTAACACACTTAGCTTGCGGCATTCTAATCTCCAAGCCCTTTTATTTGATACCCATATTGTTGCTATTATTACGAAAAATTTAATCCACAAGATCGCGGTGCCCATCATATTTATTTTAGAATTAACGCATTTTTAGGCAGATAGTATATCTTCATGTAAGGTATGTATAGAATAGTGTTAAACTGGTCTGGTTTACCTTATGATTATTATTGTTATTATTAATCAATAAGCAAATAACTTCAAAAAAGGGAGAAAAGAAAATTTAGTCACTTGTGACCTTGTATGGACATGGCCGATTTTTTCCCTTTTTTGCACATAAATAGTAAAGTTTTCGTAAAGAGAAAATTTTAGACTTCCGACTTTTATAAGCTTTAAATAATGAGCAAAAACCCATATATTTGTCTTTCGAAAAATGCAGCTGCGTGCAATTGGCGCTTCACTACGGGCTTGTACTCTGATCGATTTGGCTTATTTTCAATAAACAACTGCGCGCAAAGACTTCCAATGTCTCTGCAAAATTTCAAGTCGATATCTTCACTTTTGCGACCAGGAGGGTGTCAACACACACCGCATGGATGGACATACATTGCTTATTCAATTCAGAATTTTATACTGATCAAGTATATATATACTTTGTAGGATCTCTGAAGCTTCCTTATAGATGTTGCAAACATTATGACAAATGAGTATACCCCGCATCCTTCAACAGTGGGTATAAAAAGTGAAACTATAATTATACATATATAGCTGATGGAATCAATCGTTAGTGTAGTAGTGTAGTAGTAAAGATCTAAAGCTTTGATTGAGATCAAAAGTTTTTAGGCAAAAAAGTTAGAAAAGAAGGAAATGTGTGAACTTTTAAGTAACTTTGGGTGCAGAAAAGAAAATATTTTCCCGACTTCGCCTTCGTCTCATTGCCTTTGAGAGAGAGACAAATACGACTTGTAATTGAAGATATCGATGCATTGAATGCAACTGAATTTTTGCTATTATTCGTGCAGATTTGAAGAGAATAGCAATACGCTTAAGATGTATGCTTTATAAATGAATAGATAAATTTAATACGACCTCAACAGTGAATGTGAGTATTTTAAGATTCATTTGTTTATAAGAGGGTAGAAAACATTCGTTGTTGGTTTTTTTCTCATCGTCATTGCATTCGCTAGTATTTACACTCTAAAGGCAACAAGATTCTCTTTGATTTCCATAGATCTCGTTGTGTTTCTCTTTTTTTCAACAGCAGTAGCTCTGCTCTTTACTAGCAATAGTTCAAGTGCAAGTTCAGTAATTTTCTCAATGAGACCAACACAAGCAGTTATTACACACATTAGATAAACACTGTCTCAGTTCTTATTTCCAAAGAAAACTGATAAGAATAGCAAGATTAAGCAAAACTCCATTTGTAGATAAATCAAATAAAGATAACACAATACTTGCACAAATGTTAACATGAGCCATGCATGTGAAAGCGAGATGTGTACTCTTTTCTATTCTATAGGAATTCTTACTGGGCTTATTAGTCATTTTTTTATTTTTTATGTTCCGATTACAAACTGCATACATATTTTTGATCTTTGGTATGAAAAGCGTTCTCCGTTGATCTCAACAATTATTCCGTCGAAAAACAATTACGACGTTCTTGCAATGAACAAACTCTTCCATAGAAGGATAGTGAAATCGGCGAATTAATTTGAACATTTTTGAAGTTATTACTAAATGTTGGATTAATTTTTGCATCAACTAAATAGAACTAAAAATTCCTTAATTCCGTAAAATTAGGAATTTTTCCACTAAAAATGCTTAACATTGTTTACAACCCTTATATCCGGTTCGAAGGACGAATGCTTACGGAGTTTGGAGCAGTAATAAAATCTGTTCACTTTCCAACTGATAATAAAATTTTTACTTATTTAGCTTTGATGAATTTTATTAAAGCCACTTTTCAATTCTTTTTTGTACTTTTCCTCAAACCAACACAAGAAATTTTTGATTATTTTGAGTGACCGACTCTTTCAAAGGGAAAATTGCGATTGACTCTATTCTACTGCGACTGACTCTTTTAAAAGTTAAAATAGAGGATTTAATACTCTGTCTCTCTCTCTCTCTCTCAGTATTTTGGAGAGAGGATCGTTGAATGCAATGAATGAGTCCCGTCATAGAAACAAAGAGACCGGCATCTATAAATATATGCATCAATGGGAGTCCAATATCCTTAAGATGCAAACAACAGTACAAACGAATTAACAAATTTAATGAAGCATACCAAGGTATGGAGAGGTTTAATAGATCGTGATTTACTGAACAAATTTAATATAATCGTAATAATATTTTAAGTTTCATTTGTGAAGCATACCAAGGCATGGGGAGGTTTATTTGTTTTTAATAGATCGTGATTTACTGACCTATGAAGGAGGGTAGAAAGGAATTATACCCGGTTTTTCTCTCGTCGTTATTGCATTCACTTATATTCACACTCTGAAGAAAACAAAACTCTCTTTGATTTCTATAGATCTCGTTGTGTTTCTCTTTTCTTTAACAGCAATAGCATTACTCTCTGCTAACAATAGTTCAAGTTTTAAAGTTGACCAATACAAACACTTATTACACACACTAGATAAGCAATCGATGACGAATGCTACGAACGAACAGAACGAAAATTTGAATTTATTATGAAAACATAAGAAAATTGTAGCTATGTGTTGTACGTATGGTGTTGTAGTGAACGCAAAAACTGCTGCCCGATCGTCGTCTTTCGTTTATATTGAAGAGCTTAATCGGCTCTCATATATGGGAAAAATTGGTAACAAATGTGAAATAACTCTGTCGAGCCATTTAAGAAAAAGTGTAAGGAATAGTAATAGAGTTAACAAAGAGGGAGAAATTAAGGGAAAAGAAAAAATGATCCAAAAACATACGTAAATTCGTTTAACAAAAAATCGTCATTTTTTAGTAAAGCTCTGAACAATCGGCACTCTTTAGTTTCTTCGGGCATGTGAGACTTTTTTTAATAAGAAAAACAAACGCAACCATACCAGTATAGCATGCAAGTGATTCAATTAGATGCTAAGTAGGAGTAGGGGTTTGTGAGAAATCGTAATACTTCGTTTATAGTGATCGGTAGTGTATGATGTTTGATGATCAATAAATGGTTTATCGATTGTTATGAAGAAAACGAGGAGGAAATGCAAAAGAAAACGGCAGACATTTGTTAGCTTTAATTATAGTGTCATGGGTGCGCGAATTAAGCTCCAATGGTCAAAGGGTAATGAAGCGGGCTTTGATATTAAAAGGAAAGATCTTTAGCGGGTAGAAGAAATCCGTACAATGCGGAGTAGCATACCAAGTACGTGCGTGTGTTTTGAGACGCAAGAAATGAAATCTTTTAAGAAAAGGAAGGAAAGCAGACGTCTTTCGTGCAGATGAGAGGCTTTTGCTCGGCAGAGAAAGTGAGTTCGAAGGAGAAAATGTAAACAAATAAAGATTGGTGTTAACGGTAAGACTTTCATCGAATAT
This sequence comes from Glossina pallidipes, assembly GCA_000688715.1. Lineage (NCBI taxonomy): Eukaryota > Metazoa > Arthropoda > Insecta > Diptera > Glossinidae > Glossina > Glossina pallidipes. The sequence goes on along the minus strand of KK500212.1, from coordinate 127,881 downwards.
GCAGCAGTGTAAGGACATGCATTGGCTATGACAAATCAAGGAGCAATCACTCTGATGAAGTTTCTATAGTCTCGGGCAATGTATGAGAATCGCATTTTATGAATTTAAGAGCAGAAAACTTGACGAGCGAACCCAAGGAGAATGGAATAAGAGACTTAATTACGCATCGAACAAAAGTGTGTGCAAAAGTAACTAAAACACAAATCTCGAAGAATAATTTTATTTTATTGTTCCCTTGGATCCAGAGAATATAGATGAACCTTAAAATCTAAATCAATCATAAACGCAACGAAGTGTGTGACGTTCGTACATATACTCTGGTATATGATTCATAGTTGAGATCGAAGCACACGACATAAATATACGTTAGAGGATAGCAAATAAAGAAACTTGAAAGGAACAAAAACAACAATCATTTCATTTTATTCTGCATCGATGTCTTATTTTTAAAATCCAAGCAATAACTAATGGCGAGAAACAGTTTAGTATTTAGGTTAGGGTGGATTTTTAAAGCTCATGAACAACATCCGAGTAATTGAAAAATGATAAAATATCCATTATTTTATCCTTGCCTCCTATAGATTCTGGCGCTTTATGCATCGCATTGTGTTACGAAATAGGAAAAAATCGAAGAGGGGACTCGTTATGAAGAAGAAGAAGAAATTGCCGGTCGTCTGCTTAAATCCTTATATTAGTTCACTTCAAGTTTGGCTTACTAATAAAGTGGGGAGAGGTGTCGTCTAGTCCTGCTTCAGTCCTTTAGTGTATAAGAAAGACGCTACCTTGCACATAGCTAGGACAAGTCAACGCTGCTTGAACGGATATCTTATCTTCTCGGGTGCGAGAGACAGCAACGGAAAGACGTGAAGAAACCAAAGATTGTTAAATATTAGAGCATCGGAGTTGTTGTTCCGTCTCTCTAGCTCATGTCGGGTAAATTCATTTGAATCTCTGCAGTATCTCCTTACAATTTTACTAAAGGAATAGGAAAAAATGCTACCGGCTAAGTTGTGCACTTTGTAAGTGCCTCAAGGAACAAGAAACTGCACTTGAATGGCTTATGGAAGCTTTCTGAAGAAAAATAATCATTGTTCGACTCCATTTGAGTCGCTTATGAACCGCCTCCGAAGGAGAACACACAGTATTCGACTGCACTAAAATTTGTCGGTTAGTGAAGTTCTTTCTGTGAAAGACAAGAATTCTCATTATTTCTTATTCAAGCTATGCATGTATTTATAGTTTCCTGTTCCACTTATTGATCTATTAAGGAACTATAAGGTCATAGGGCTATTAGCTCCTTACATAGGCAAAAATAAACTACAACACACGTGGGCATACAAGTCAGTCAGATGGCTGCAAACGTAGTCATCTTGCTCCATGAACTCCATAATCATCATTTGCTACCAACAACAAAATAATTCTAATGAGCTTAGCAGTGCGGTCTTCTAAAGTTATTCAAGCCATCATTAAACGACTACAGACTCATTCCCATATCTAGCAACACGAACAGTAAGAGATCGTTTGGCTGGTGAGTTAGACAAACGTGATATTAGTAGGAAAGGATTTCTACTCAATTTAGAGGACAGCAGTCGTTCTACTAAAAGGCTTGGACATCGGGATTGAATGATTTCGTAGAGGCACGTGAGCAACCCAATCAATGTTTCGATAAGCGAGAAAGGAGAACAAAGGACAAGTTAGTCTCTGGTTTAATTGCTTTAGAAGATCTCTTTAAGCTTCTTTCACTTGCCATCACTTCACTCAAAGAAAAACAAAAACACTATCTCCCTATTACCGTTGAACTCATTGGTTTGTTTGCCTCTCCCAAGGATATTGCTATGAGAGTGAAGCCCTTGTCTACTCGCTAAGCACAAATACATACTTATTAGAAAAGGAATACGAATCACTTGCTTGGGGGAAACGAATGCACAAGAGTTGTGAAATAATTTTAATGCGATTTAAGGATGAGTTGTAGAAATGTACTAATAAAACTGTTGGGCTAAAATAATGATTCGTCGAAATTGTTTCTTGGTCTAAGTAAAAGCAAAAATTGAAAGAGAAACTGACCAGCAGTTGACCGGCCATATATTATCGGTTGTTTTTCGCAGGTGTAGCTCCATGCGATCAAAAATCAGAAATTTTAAATAAATTGTTGTCTATCTGGATCACTGTCCCCCTAGGCGCAGGATTGACTAAATCACTCTCGCCAAACGAGAAGACTGAGTTCTTTGTTCTTGGTGGGAGAGAGTCCTTGCTTTCTCCTGATACGAATGATAATTTATCCGAATTAGAGGATTAACAAGTTAAAGGCACAAACAAATTCTTTTCTTTCCTATCAAAATTTCTATTAATTTTCCCAAGCTTTAGTGCATTTCCTTAGCCTACATACCCACCTACAATATATACGCGATTTGATCATATGATAAATATATTGAATATTGGAATATTGGACCGTAGCAATATGGAGAGTTTCAAGGGAATCTAGAAAACAAAGGGCGGAAGAGAAATAAGCTTTTAAAGAGAAGTCAGTGAAAGAATTTGTAGACAAAGCCTTTAAGCGGAACATAAAATGCGATTCGCATGAATCCACTCCGAAAATAGTAATTCCAAGTTTAAGTTCTTTACTTGATTCTTTGGCGTCATGAAAAGTAGTTTAATTGCCATTAAAGGGCGCACTATAGTATGTCTCAGGAATATTTACGAATGTCACAAACGGAAGGGGTTTCTTGTAGAACCCTCGTTCAGTGATGAGTGTAATACACTAAAAATCGATAAACGCGTAATAGATTTATATCTCAGTTGATTTTTAAGCAAAAGCGTAGAGAGAGGCCGTAACTGTCCGTAATAGGTGGCATGCTACTCGTACAACCACACAAGTTAAGCTTCCTCTCCTTTTAATGCAGACGATGGTAATAAGTCGACAACATTTTTTTAATAGAAAACGATTGCGAGTACGAGAAGTAATAAGATTTCCAAAAGCGTACTTATAGCCATAAGAGAGATGAAATTCATTTCTTTATGGGCCAATTTCTTAACTAAAGGAAATCGCAGCACCATTTTTCTAATACACGCGCCATTTAGTTCTATTGAAATGTCAGGTGGCAAATATTAGAACATTTTAGTCACCAGAAGGACACATACTTGCTACATGTCGCGTTTGCGAATTCGACAATGGACCTTGTTCCGGAAGTTGCACTTAAGTTTTGTTATCTAAACCGAATTATTGATAACTAATTCTTAATATCTTCAAATTATTATTTATTCTTATTATTATTCACTTAAATAATTTTTTTATCATTAAATTTACTTTTATTTATTAAATTATTAAAATGAATTTAGAATAAGTTTGCTTCGTTTTGATCCTGACTCGATGGGGGAGTACACATACGTTTGCAAACATACAAATTTATTAAAAACTTTGTGGGCTTGGATGTTGAGTACATCATTCCTCCCCATTTTCGGCAAACTATTCTCTATTCTATGACGTGCTATAGGCTCACCATTCTTTTTCAGGCTCGCGTGCTCGCAGGGGTCACTTGCAACAGAAGGCCGTTTTTAAAGCTTTGTGATCGGTTTAAACTGTGTGTAGTCTACCTTCTCCTAAATGTTTAAAACATTTAACCCTTAAATAAGTCGTCGAAAATTCACAATCGCACGCGCTCTACTATTAATAGGTTTTTCCTACTACGTCGTTTAGCGTCTGCTGTACAGCTGCGCGAACCGCTACACAGGAGGCATCCAATGTTAAGGAATGCTAGCTTCTCTATGGAAATGGTTTAAAAGTATCTTTGGTGCGAACTTTTCTTTCGTGCTCTCGAATGCTTTAGTCGCGCTTTCGTTCTCAATTAAATTTTTCTGTTTATTAGACGCATGTAACAAATAGAAGGGCTTACGGTGGACTCAACTTCAGAATTATAATCTGAATTGATCTACGCCTGTCTGTCCGTCTGTCAATGTAAATTTGTGTTCAAGCTACAGGTCGTAATTTTTGAGATATTTTGATGAAATTTGGAAAGAAAGCTATACATGTGTTTAGTTGGATCAACACTGGAGTATGCCTCGGTTGCGGTATAGTATACTATAAGTATACCCCACCCAATATTAATTTTTAATAATATGCTGTCTTTTTTCTTCATATCCTCCCTTGCATGAAAAAACCCAATATTAACGACGGCATGTGTTTTGAGTTCTTGAAGTTCTTTAACTTGTTTCTTTGCTGGAATAACGTTCCGTTCTCTGTTTTATTATATTTTAATATGTACATATACAATACAACAAACAAACTTTTGTATTTGGACAGTGGACTAAGCTGAATGGGCGTTTATTATCTGTCAAGCGGAATACGTCTTATATCGCGGTGTTTTTATATTCGCACATCAAAGGTGGACACAAAATAAGCGTATGTTGTATTGTGTTGGTGTAGAGTATTCTTTTCCAATTTCCTCCTATTATATATTATGTTTATCATTTATTTATAACATTTCCGTATTTAAAAGTGCTTTTAGAGTCATGTCAAGTGCAAACAATCACTTAAAAGAGGTTCAGTTCAAAAGCATCGCACGTCCCCAGATGGGCAGCAAAATAGATATTTATTAAATTATTAAAATGAATTTGGAATAAGTTTGCTTTGTTTTGATCTTGACTCGTGGGGGGAGTCCACATGCACTTATAACCATAGAAATTTATTAAAAAATCTGTGGGTGTTGACTACATCATGCTTTTTCAGGCTTGTGTCCCCTCAGGGGTCACTTTCATCGCGATGGTAATTGATCTGCAACTTTCCTAGTGAGAAGTAATCGCAGCTTTCCTGTCCTTTCATTTCAATGTCATTTCTCCTGTGCAATAATTCACTTAATATAGACCGTAGGTAGGTAGCCTGCTACTTATGTAAGTTTGAAAAGTAGCACAACTCCTCCCATATTATATTTATATTCCTAATTTAGCTGAATAAGAAAAAGAATTGTAGCTGACTTGAAACGGAGTGAATAACTGAAAAATTAATAATCCCTTACTTTCCTGCAGATTAGATAAATGAATTCTTCAGTACGAAGGCACTATGTCTTCTTCATCTTTCGCGCATTATCATTTTCTATATTGCCTCTTAGAACTTGAATATTAACGTAGAGTGCAATTCAATGACAATCGGAGGAGTAGAAACGGAAATATAATCGAATAAGCGGAAGTGTGCACGTTATGTACACGTGAAGACCTACACATGACCTACGCTCTCGTGCATATCTTGGGTGATCGTCAGTCAGCACACTGTTCAGCGTGGTTCCATTAAATAAGCACGCAATTACGGATTGCCCGCAAAAGGCGAAATAACGCGGCACACCTGTTCTTACAAGTTTATGAACATACAAAATAAATCATCTTATGTCCATCCAAAGGCCATGTATTGAACGTTTGGGTGGATGCGATCACCAATAAATCCTTAAAACGTGACAAGAAACTCAGCCAAGTAAACAAAAAAATTGTGATAAACATTCGAGGCTTCTTCTGGATTCGAAATTCTCTCTTACTTCACATCAAAAGCTAGTGATAGACAATGCTTTCGATCTGTTATTATCATTCCGTGTCCTTCGAGGATAACTCGAACTCTTGTGTTCCTCGAGTATTTATGCTTCGTTATTACACAATTCAAATGAAAAGTTCGCTTGTCGCCCTAATCTCGATAATTACTATCCCAACTAAAGTCTTCACACTTGCGTGCTCCTACAAATAAAACAGTATTTGAATGATTAGTAAAAGTTTATTGTCCATAAATGCAAACGAACTAAACATTTCCTTAAATATTAATATTTTTAATTTTCTTTGAATGAGTGAAAACTTAAAGATACGCAAAAGATTCGGACGAGAGTAAGGAAACTAATATTTGTTCTTTATAATGCTTTCCTCCCACTATTCAATTGAAATCGAAATCTCCGCTGAGAACTGCAGCTCCCCCGTAAAAGTGTTCAATTTGTATTGAATCGACTGTTGTCCACTCATTATTATGTATGTTAAAGCGTTCCACACTTCTAATGAATTGTCGGCTACTTTCTTCTCTACCGCCCAGCACATAAATGTCTTTTGCGGCTATCACGACCGAGAAACCATACCTATTGGACAACATGTGGGGCAAAGATTCCCATTTATTCACTCGTATGTCGAGCCGTTTGCAGTCTTCGTCTCCAATGGCAAACAATGTTCGATCATATGAGACGAGTTCATATCTTTTACATCCTCCATATATATCATTTAAATTAAACCATTTTCCATCTCTCGGGTCGAAGCGAAAAAGTGCATTATAGCCATTAACTAGTCGAGTCAGACTGTATATACTATTTTCTGAAACTGTTGCCCGATTGAAATCGTCGTTTGTTCCACGCATGGATTCACACAAATGCCATTTATTTGTTGCAGGATCATAGCGTTCGACTGTAGAATTGGAAAATCCGCCAACAACGTAAATTAGATCGTTGTACGTGCAAATTCCAAAACCATTCCGACCATTATTCATTGGTGCAATGTGACTCCATCGCTTACTGGCAGGGTCATAACATTCAGCAGTGTTCAAATTTCCCATATTATATCCACCCACTGAATAAATAACACCATTTAAGGAGACGGCAGAATTACAGCGTCTATCCTCATTCATACTTGAGATAGAAACCAGCTTCTTTTTGGAAATATCGTAGAGTTTGCATTCTTTTGTCCCCATTTCACGATCCGGATTGCCACCGACAAGAAACACATGAAAGCTATTATTTCGTTCAGTTACTCTTTTTAACTGAGAATTTAAGGCTTCAATCAGGAATTGACTACATTTGTGATCTTGTCTGAGCAGGGGTTCAGCAACAATGTGATTTGTCAAGAATTCTGTGCTGACAACAGATAAACGTATCTGGCTCATAAGCTCCGCGAGATGAACTCTTCTCTTCGCTAGGTCGTGTTTGACCCAATTAATTGCGGCCTTATAAACAATTTCTTCAGGTTTGACTAAGTCTTGCACGTTCTTTATCAATTCCTTGATCTGAAAACAATTTATAAAAAATTTACAGGTTAGTCTGATGTGAAATTAAATACGAAACAAATTTATTTTCATTAGACGATCGGTTGAGTTGTGTTGCAAAAGTTTCTCTTTAGAATGCTAACTAAAGATCAGAACACGGTTCAGAAATATAAAAGTTCTTCTTCAATGTACCCCTTAAGGGTGGAAATGTATCGTCGAGTGATGGGTACAAGATTCTGATTTTAACTCCCACTTTGTGTTTCCCTAAACAACAGATACATAATGCAGTTTCTCACGCATTTTTTATTACATTTTATAATAAATTTCTAGCCTCACACAGGGTATGTTATGAAATGGTGTGTATCTCCATTTTCGAATCCTACATTGCACGCAAAGATGTTATTTAAGGTTAAAGCTGTGTTCATGTTGGCCTTGCTTTACATTGACTGCAAAGTAGAACATAGCGGAGCCCATTATTCTAAAGGAATCTCCAAATACTCATTAAGTTGCCATAATTGCAATCTTTTCTTGTGTTAACGCGCACTCGGTTGCCATAATTGTAATCTTCTCTTCTGCTACCGTGCAATCGGTTGTCAGTTGTCCAATTAAGCTAAGTAGTAAAGGAGAAAACGCCCTACTAGAAAACAAATTTCTTTACGTTAAAGAGCTTCGAGAGAGCTTGAAAGCTAGAAAGAAAAAAGAAGATTTCATTTCACACCTTAATCACATCTCTATTTCTGGCATTCAAATCTACGACACAAATATACTAACGCTAACCTAAGAATCCTCTCCAATAATTCCGTTTTCCAAAAACTATTTTTAGTTTTGTATTCTTATCAACACAAAGGACATTAAAGCAAATCATTGCAAAATAATTGAGTTTAGAGTAGATCCACGGACCTTTATATCATTACATGAACAGAACAGTAAAGACCGTCTTATTCTGTCACACAACAACACTAATTGCACTCGTTTGTTGAACAACTTTTATGATTGGATTCTTTAAATACCTCTTCATATGACAACAATAGTAGACCTCTTCAACAATTAGGTCATCGAAATGATCCAAAATATATTTATTGCTGACGTCCTGCAATTCTTTACAACAATGCATATCTGGAAGCGAATAAAAACTTTTTAGTAGAACCAAATCTGCAAAAATTCCGTCGTACTCTTACCAGCGAATTTTCGCACTCGAAAACAATTGTTTCGGTTCAAGTTATTCGTGAGAAATTTGATAGATTCCTCTTTCACCCAAAGGATCTGAAATAGGTCCGATGCAGACAATACCGCTTCGACGTTCTCCTCTGTAAGTGTGATGATGCCGCTGTAGATGTAGTCAATCAGTGCCTTAACGGCAACTACGTCCACATCCTGCAACTTAACAGTCCCTTCCTTTCTCTCCTTCATATCAGCTGTAAAAGCAAATATGCAAACATATGAAGTCCAATTTGGCAACTTCCGGGAGTCACTTACCTTCAAACATCACGGCGAAGTAATCAGAGGCAATCGCGAGTGCAAGTTTATGCACGTGGATGACTTCGCCGTCCACGTCCAAAGAAAAATCAAAGAGCTGTAGGACAGAGTGATGAAGTATTAGTTTTAACGAATGGTGGATTAGACAGTCTTCGGCTTACCTTCTGGTTCATACGCATTTTGGTCAACCCGTCGAGGTAAGTGTCCCCATAGTCGGAGTTCTTGCATTTTTTCGGAGAGATACGTTCCACTTGATTTACAATTTCAGCGGCCATACTGTTACATAGATACACAAAGGGCTACAAAAATAAGAATTGTTTAGAATCGAAGCTGTTAACATATTGTAAACAATATTGCGTGCGACGAATATATATCTCAAGAAGTAAATCTAGAAGATAATGGAGGAATACAAGTCCAATATGAATTATCACTATTCGCTACCATAACTCACACATACTTCGAAATACATTAGCATTGAAAACGAAAACTCTCGATACAAACGTACTCATGTCCGTAGTCTGCACACTTAACGATATACTATACGCGATACATAACCCACTAAATGATCAAAGAATTGTCTATGCCGTGCGGAACTTCACTAATGCTTTCAATTAGGTTTTAGAAACCACATGTCCTCTTAAACTATGACGACTTTACTTCCATTTATTTAAACATAAAATCGCATCAAAGTTTCCCATGCGCACTTCTTAAATTGTTTTTGTTATATTAACGAACGGCGATCTGAAATCAGTTCTCTTCAGTATCTTTTCTTTTAACAAATGAATTGTTACCTGTATAATCAACGGAATACTGACAAAGTAGATCGCAAATTGTTCTCTCTTCTCATCTTAGTGTTGCCATATTCTCAACTATCACCATACGAAAATAAGAAAACAAAGCGAAGAGTGCAAAGGTGTAAGAAATATAAATAAAGGGGTGTGACATAAAGAATAAATTTTAGTTTGATCCGGATTTTTATCTTCTCACTAATTTTTAACTTTAGGATTCAAGGGTTGTCGTTTCCCAAACAATGGGAAGCAAAGGGTGGGAGGAAATACACACGAACCTGTATTATGAACACCTATCGTCAGATCCACAAGAATACACAATCATATACTTTTCCGCTATTGTGTCACTTCGAGTGATTTATGGAGTATGGAGGCGATTTACATGAACTCGATGATCACTGAAAGTGGTGGATCACTAATCTATTTTGGATAGTCAATGAGTAATCTTTTCAACTACGGGTATCAAGTTTTCCGCTTGATGAACAACACTTTCAGTTATACAATTTTCATTACAATCGCCCAGTTTCCTTAAAAAACCCTTTTCACCATCTTCTTGGGTACCATTCCAAAATTTCATATCGATTGTGATAAATTGCGTTAGTAAAGTTCTCGTAACCACTAACTTTATAGTCGAGGTTCTTATTTGCACACCTACTCGTGTGGATGACTTCACTGGCTTCGCTCTCGCAATATATATGATTTCTCCGATTCTAAACACAGTGCAAGTAACGTAAAGTAACGTAAATTCTGATTTTCTTAATAATAAAAACCATATCGATTCACTAAATGAATAACTGATTCTGACTGAAGTAATTATTGTTATTTCCGTCGTGTAAACGCTATTGTAGTGGGGCATCTTTCCATTAGTCTTTTACCCGTAGGTTTCCATTTTGCTTTCGCCTTCTTTTGAAACAACCTTTTCTGTTTTTCGTATTGTCGGCATTCTGTTTTTATCAATAAAGCACAAATTCTGCATCATTCCGAATAAATTATAGACAACCCACAGTACAAATCAGTCTATAGAACGCGACGAAAACACAATCACTTTGTTTTGTTTGAATTCACAAATACTTTCTCTTAGAAATGCATCTCTGAACAAACCGATGCTAAACGTTATTCTGCAGCTGATGGGCATACATGAAAAAGACAATTCGGAAGTGAAACCTGGTTATCGTCATACATAATTTGTACCTTGTTTTACTTACAATTATTGATTATTTTGAAGACAAGGCGCAATTGAACGAAAATACTGCTGGTAATGCGATCATCCAAGTAACCACAACCACCTCATTATCGAGTAATGGGAATGACAATTTTGGAAATTTACAAAATTTTACGAGAATAAGGAAAAAGGATTGTAAAATTCCACGCTTTTTATGGCGTCTCTCTTGAAGACACACACTCTATAGAGTTTTTTGTAATAATGGGTCGAATATCACTGTTCGGAAAAATTCTTCTTCTTCTATTCTTCCTTTCAATTACCTCAGTTACTGCTTATCACTTTGCGGAGTGAAAGCAAGTTACAACACATGACTATCGTGATGACAAGATGTCTTAACATTTTCACAAAAATTCGAACTAATAAAATTTTAGGGACCTTTGGTGCTTCTTTTATCTACAACAGTAGTAAAACTGTTAATGAACAGCCATTTGACTGCTTCTTCTTTTCTTCTCATTATGTACATTAACAATAATTCCGTTAAATTGTCTCACTTGTATAAAGCAAAAGCATGTGTGCTTCCGTGGTTTCTACGATGTACATATGCAGACGTCCTCACCCTTACCACGATTAATTCGTACCATGCTGAAATCACGCCGTCCTCTGCTATGCCACGTTAAGCCAAGGACACCAAAATTTGTCTATTTATTAAAAACCCAGAAACTAGCTACGGCGGGCGTCATTGATATGGGGTATTCCGCTCACTTTCACTGTACGTAGTAAATATACGAGTATATAGTATATATATGAATATATAGTAGATAAACCTCATATTAGAGAATTTTTCATTTTTCTTCGCGAAATTTTTCAACAAATTTCAGTGAAATACGTGGGAGAAACTCACTAATGAGGACTGTAGTACGGTAGACGGACATATTGAAGTTTTCAAATATTATTTTGTCGTAAAACTTAACGCTATTACCTAACGATGTGATTTCGTAGACAATCATCAAAAATAAATTTCTTTACCTAACAAAGTTTATATTTTCAACTCATCCGCCTGAGTGGCCGAGTAGGCAAGAATCTAGACTCTTCAAATTAGTGGTCGTGGGTTCAAATCTCAAGTGCGGTAGAGTTTTTAATAATAATATTAATAGAAATAAAGCCGAAAGCCTTAGATGCTAATGCTTTAAGACTTAGAATTTATTCTCTGGCTGAATTTATATAATAATAATAATAATAATAATAATAATAATAATAATATTTTCAACTCAAATATGATAAGTTTTTAAGTAAATACAATTTCTTCCGCCCAAGCTTAATCACAGAAAGTAATGTAATGAACATTATACCGACTTTTAGATACCCTACACCTTTTCACGTAATATAGTTTTTCGCTCGTTTTGGTAATAAGATATCATAAATTGCACACTATTTTCCTGGCATACTTTTCACGAAAGCCCGTCTATTAGAGGATGCCCTCCAAATTTTATTATTTATCACTTTCCGTCATAAACAACCGCAAGATAGACTTTGTCTTCATTTAAAGGCTTGCCTTTCACGATAACCCTTATATATGAAAGGGTCTAAAAAATATATCCATGTGATCCAAGCCCCCAACTGTTAACTTTTTTGCTAAACTGCGACTATGAACCAATTTTTCCTCTCCTTTTCTTTGTATGAAAGGCTTACTATTCATTACATATCTTATATGACATGGGATCTAAGATATACACCCATTTGGTTCAAATTTGGTCCACCTAATTTTTATGTTAGATTATTATCATAACGAAATATTCATCATACACGATTAACAATTAAGTCTTTTTGACATGTAAGGATATACTTTTCGTGAGAGTCCTTAGATATCGCGGTGAAAATAGAGCTACGTACCCCAAATTCGATAGGGCTTATGTCTTCGTCAATTTACTCTTAAGAACCGATTTCGCCATGAAATATTGAAAATTAGATCTTTTTGTTATATAAAGATTTACTTTTCGGAGGAACAGTTATATGAAAGGTCATTCAAAAGATTTCCTTCCACAGTGGAACCATTTTTTTCATGCCAATGTAGAATATGAAAAAATTATTAAACAGCGAGTTTTGTCGAAAAATGTCCAAAATTGCAGTTTTTCCCATAATAAAACTTTAACACGTTCGCGGACTTCAAAAATTTCAGGGAGCTGCAAAAATAGACAGGCAATTTTTTTTTGAAACTAGTTGTAATATCCAAAATCTGATTATATATATATTATAAGAGTAGTCAGAACATTTCAGACAATCAATAGCCGCCAGGTATAATCGCTATCGTTTTTAAGGCCAACTTCAATTTTTCTAGGCACGAATGATATTAGTGATCGCATGTCTCTACTTTTTGAATACGTTTCGACAAACCTTGGTTATTGCCAAAGGAAACATGGTCATTTAATCGTCCAGCCATCCGCAAACATGCTCAATAGTATTGAACAAATGTTCTAGATCATTAACCTGAAATCTTCATAGGAGTGGCTTATTTGTTGAAGCCTGCGGTAAAGTTACAGTTTGCAACAAACTTTTACATACAAATCTATCCATAGTGTTTTCTGAGATGTATCAGGTTGAGCATCCTTGCACCATGCCCCATTCTTTTTTTATTTAAAATGGAATTTGTTTTCTCTTAACTGAAGTACTTTTCTTCTCGCATCATTCCCACCCAAATTTATTTTAGATTCGTCCAATTTTTTCAGCTTCAGGTCTGCACCAATCTTTATTAGGTAAGACCAAGTGTTTCCTCTTCGCCAACACACCTATTCTAAGCAAAGGAATTTTCCGAGCTATTCCTCTTTGCAGATTGGCAGCTCATAATCGCCGACGAACAATTCGATAATATAGATATATATATGGAATTCCAATTGAAGGGATCTCGCTTTTGAAGTTCAAAGGATTCGTGGCAATGTTATATGGACGACCTAGTAATGTGGCAATTAATTTTTGCCTCTGTCCCGTATTTGGAAGCTGATGAACTAGCCATCTTCCTTCTTTGCTGCCACGATTTGCTTCACCCATCCAATATTATCATAAAAATTAATTCATCTTGCATTCCTTTCTCAAGAAGTATGATTTATCTTCTTAAATATTACACAAAACGCTTTACTTTTCACAAATTTAACGAGGACCCCCCTATTTCACCGCTCAGCTGAAAAAGGTACTGAAAGCAACATAACAGCCTGTAGCTTTTTACTGCAAGGACTAACTCAACCACTCGGTAATCGCGGGATCTTATTTGGACCAGCGGCGCCAGGTGTAAAAACGTCGTGTGAACTTTATCAAAACTACCTCTCATTATTTCAATGTTATAGAATTAAAAAATAAAGCTCGCACCTATTTCTCTCCGTCCATCTCTCTCTTTATATATATACTGCTATTATGTTCTGTGAAGCAGTGTTTAAACTGAATTATTATGAATTATTATATTCTTCTGAGTATTGCGAAAAAACAGTTATTGAAAAAGGCTTGAAAGTCGTATACCCGGCGTAGTTCATTTCCGAAGACCCGCGAAAAACCTTTCACGAAATTTGTTGGGGAGAAAAAGTCATAATTAAAGCTGGCTTAGCGGCATCATGACTGGTGTTAAAAGACGCACTTGTTTTTCATATTTCATGAGCTTCCATTGAGACATTCAAGTACTATATAAGTTTTAATTGAGCAAACGAAAAAATTTGAACAAAAAGTACATTAAAGTCTACTTATCGTATATTAGAGGAATGCATAAATAATTAATTATTTGCAAAGGATTTGTCTTGTCCTTAGTGTTCTTCATCGGTCGTTGAAAGGGAAACACCTATTCTTTAGCAGTTTTTGAAAACCAGCCCATGTAGAACATATTTTCCCTACTTTTTGACGATCATATTTATCATGGCATACTTTTTCATTTTCATGCACAATTCAATGCCGCATGAATTATCAGAGAGCAACAAGAACATCCGTCGATCAATTTGTCCTTCATTGCGTCGTGAGCCGTTTCTTAGCAGATGGTGATGTTGTGAATGAAGAATGGATTCTTTACGATAATATAAAGCATTTCAAGCAATGGCTTTCTTCAAACCTAACTTACTTATGAAGGAGGCACCTCGAGTAATATTTTTCTTCACAAACTCTGTATTTCTATAAGCGAAAGACTGGAAATTTGTAGGGAAGATGGCAAACTTTGTCCCTAAGTGCTGGACAAAAATATGATTCGTCGGCTTTAAAAGTAGCCTGAGTGCACTTTCCAAACAAATCAAGATAGCTATTTTAATATTTATATGTATATATGTTGTTTTTATTTTAAAGCAAATCGCGTAACTAATACATTCAAAATATTTTAATGAAATCATAAAATGTTTGGTTTCAAGGTGACTTAAGCAGCATATAGAGAGTTTCAAGTGAATGTGGAGTATGGAATATGGAATGGAATTTAAGGAAATGACACCTTTATATTTTATTATCATCAGAAGTACCACTCTTTTCCTTTTTCAAGAGTGTTACGCAAAAAAAATTTCAATCTAGGCAAGGCGATTTTTGAGAGGCAAAAAAACAAAAAAAAAATAAAGAAATAATTTTGACGGAGAAGGTTAAATTGGTCAAAAGCATATTGGATGAGATATTTGCGAACTGAGCCATACAAAATGTTTTATAAAACAACAATGAATGAGAACTGTGGAAGACCAAGAAACTTTAATAATATTGAATTGGCATTAGCCTGTGAAAAAATGAGACCGATCACAACGCTCATACATAACGATTTCATAGGTTTATTAGATTATGTAGTACATGAAATTTTATGTGTGGTCTTAAATATCTATCCTATCGTACTTGAATATAGAAAACCGAAAATTATACCAAGACCACAACAACGTAAGAAGCAAAAGACTACTGCTTTGAAAAAGCAACTCACGATCCAGTAGTTGAATTTACCCGATCAAATGGGAGAATTAAAAAAAGAAATAGTCTCCCAACGGTCTCTTACTTAGCTCCTAGCTTAGATAAAGTTGAATTAGAAATAGAGGGACTCTCTACCACCAGAGATGGATGAATTCGTTTTCCACTTCATTTATTAATCTGTTGACCTTAGTTGGTTTCGTATCTAACTACCTTCGGCACATTTGGAGCTGTTCTTATGTTTCATGCAGCCTTTATATATTTTTTGTATGCAATTCTCTTAACATATATTATGTATATATCACTGATCAGAAATCCACACATCGCTTGAAACTTAAAATATGAATTAAAAGTTAGAAGATAAGCAAAACTCAGTCATGGTTCGAGCCAAAAACCACAGTTTTCTTCCGCTTGGAAGAAGCTTTTAAATTCGAATTTACATCACTAGATCGACTATTCAATAACTTAACATTACCGGTAATAAACAAGTCAACAAGCCAAAAAGCACAGTTTTCGTTCTGTAATTAATGTTTGGAAAACATTTATGTGGTATTTTCTATCCAATCGTACACACAAGTTTCTATGTGTATGTGTTTTTAGAGGCAAGAGGATATAGACGAACTTTAAAATCTAAATCAACACATCGAAGCGTGCGTTCACATTCCTACATATATTCTGGTGTACGATTAACAGTTGAGATCTACACGCGGCATACACACACGTTACAGGATAGCAAATAAAGAAACTTGGAAGGAACAAACACAATGCCAAAAAAGGGCGAGAGAAGTTTTTTTGCTTTCATTATGATTTCATGTTACGAGATTTTTGAAGCTTGCTTTTGCGCGTTATATAAAGGATTTGAAATAAGAAATTAAATTTGGTTGATCTGAGCCATTTTCAATACCAACCTACGTGCAAGAAATCACAAAGTTTCTGCTAAATTTGCCAGGACAGACATCACAGAGACGGACAGATGGACACGTCTAAATTCATTGAAAATTTGTTTCCTCTGAAATCTTCAAATGTAGTGCTAATCCCAATTATAAACAAAGAAAAACAAATAAAGAGAGAGAGAATGAGACTAACACAAGCGGAACTTTTCTTGCACAAACACTGTTATATTATCCCGCGTAAATTTTATCCAATTCCGAAAAAATCAAGCGAGTCACACCTACTACGTAGGAAGATGACACAGCCAAATCAACCCGTAATCGTAGCATTGTAGTAGTAGTAGTTTATTTACTTATTTAGATGAAATTCGTCACTGATCACAGAAAGGAAAAAAATAGATTTTACAAATGTAATCAGAACTGCACAAATGTGGCAAGTAAAACTTCTTTCCACAACATAACACAAACTACGAGTTTTCTCATAGTTGACAGTCAGGGTAAGTCAGTGGATTTGCTCACGTCAGCCCATTCATCGTTGGGACGTTTATCGCTTTGGAATAAAATTCGTTCGGCTGTTGGTAGAGATCGGCTTTGAAAGCAACGGACAAAGCATCGGACATCTAGAAAAGCCTTATATGTAAACGCACATTTTCATACTCACCTTTTAATTTATTTTTATTGTTGTGAAGAAGTTGTATTCTCGTACGACTTTCAATTTTATCTTCCTTTTTATAAAAATCACGATTTCTTTCTTCAAGTTCTTTTTAATAAATCACCACTTTTTACAAGTATCAAGCAAACAGATTAAAAATAAATTTTTCTTTTTAGTGCTGCCACTTTTCTTAAGCGCGGTCATTTCACACGACGTTGCCATATAAGAATAAAACAATGCAAGCAAGCTTTCAGTGATGCCCAATTTATGTTAATAATAAATGTGCGCCTTTTTGAGAATTATTTCTTTGCAACTATTAGTATGTAATTAGGCGCTAAGCTAAACGCAACGAAGCCGTGCTTATATTTCCAGATTTGGGAGAGAAATTAACTTGTAAATTTTCATAGGTTTGTAATATATTGCAACAAAATGATATTTGATTGATTAATTCAACTGATCTTGGCTACTGCTATGATGAAATTTGCACCGATGCAATGAGGTAAGTTCCACGTGTTATTAAGTTTCTGAGCTATCCTCTTCCATCCACTTCGTCAATTGAAACGCCCTTTTTAAATGAAAGTGGGAGATTTTGCATACTATCACCGTTTGAGAGCCTTTAAATGATAGAGAAATACTTAGACGAGTGTAAGGAAAAGCCTACAGTTAAGCGAAATGGGAGGACGGGTTGAATTTCTAAGGAGTTCACCTTCGTGAAAACCATGTTACAAATCCAAACAGTCCGGCCTTGCCCTTAGAGTTTCGCGAAATTTCTCATCATCGTGGAGATACATTTACTTCAGCGCTGATGCAAAACCTCCGCCAGCATCACGTGTTCGAATAAATGATCGTGTCCAATACCTTCCAATTTTTTTCATTTACTTTTACATAAATTCCTGATTGCTGCTTTTTATAAATATGTTGTATGTGTTCATTTTGATTTCTTTACTTTTTGTTCTAAAACCATATGTTTTTGTTTACTGTTTTCTCTAGAGCAATATGGAAGCGCGGCTGTCCAATCTCAACTTTCTTTTGTTCAACTTTCGTTGCCCATTTTTCCAATCAATACATATGTACGCGCTTTGCAATCACTGTATATTTTTGCGGGCGAATTCCAGATAAATTTAAAAAAAAGGAAACAAATCGGAATTTTTCATAATGACGTATTTATCCAACTATTAGGTTAAAACTATTTATTAAATTAATTCTTTGCACAGCCTAAGAAAAGAAGAAAAAACAACCTGGATTAAATTTGCGATAGTCGCCAAGATCAGGCTGATAATCATGTATGAAAAATTCTAGCTTTTGCTAACTTTGGGTTACCTTCCAGAATTATCCTAGTAAAGCATGGTCTAAAGCAAAAACTACTTATGTCAAGAAAAGGTACGAGCTCGTTAGTAAAGTGGAGTGACGACCCCTTATTTTATTAAGTCAGCGCCAAAAGGAACAAAAAGTTTTGCAGTGTACTGGGATTTGAATGTAAACCAGGCTTTAGTTGAATCCGTATATTGGTCCGACAAAAAATATCATTAGTTATCCGTGAACCCACAAGAGGAGTGATGATTAAGTTGACCATGGTATGAATTGTGAGTGGTGAAGCTGAATGCTTTAAAATATAATGACCTCCAGGCACTTGGTGGTCGTTGTTTATGTCGCGTCACCATTCTTTGATCTTCCGATTTCGCATGGTGGGCCCTTTTCACCATCTATCGTGATTTCATATTGAAAACTCCCAAAACCGCAAGGTGTACTAAAATCTTATTCTTAACAATGGTGCCTTATCATGAAGACGGGGGAGACGGGGAGGACGGGTAAGCTATAATGCGACGCGATTTAATATTAACAGCACTCTCTACGCTTGGATTTAGAAAATTGAATTTTTGCTTCGAAAGCGAAATATTTGACGAAAATAAATAATTCTTTAATATTCTATTTATAGAGCCGCTCATCAGGGATTATGCGGAAGATTATCAGGAAAGTGTTTTGGGATAAGTTCCCTTAAACAACACCACTTGATACGAACTCCACGTCTTTATTGTGTGCGGCAAAGAACTGCAATATTTTGAGAAAAATCCTTACATACTTACTGACAGTTTCACAAAGGTAAGAAAAGCTTCGAAAAATTTTTCTAAACAAATTCTGTGGGATTTTGTTTTCAATAGTTTTGAGATCTGAGTGCTTAGAGAGAAATGCGCCAATTTGTTCTCCTTTTCATATGTAACGTCACATATTTCTCTGCCTTTTATTACCATTTAAGACCTCTCCCTCCTTAGACCCCCCCCTGTTTGCGTTTACTTGCACACTGCCCAATGAGCTCAAGGAAACACAATAAATCCTCCGTACAGGCGCCTTGTCTTGCTATTGATATTATTCGAGTCAATCGAGTTTTTTTGATCTTTATATGGATTACTTTGGCATTTGCGGGTTTCACACGCCGTTTTACAGCCATAGAAGCCAGTTTCCTCAATAGGCCGCTGGTTTACGCTACCTTTTCCAGTCAAGACGTTGCTTTTTTTTTCGATTTAATTTTTTATTTTCTTTATTTTAATTTTCCCGCCTTCTGTCTCATCTTTGACACCGCGACTTAGCCAGACGCACACAGTAGCCGCGTATCATATTTTCGGAGTATATTCATAACCTTTTGAGCACTGTCTTTGAGTGCTTGCTCGTTTCATCCAAAACCTATGTAAAGTAATGTGCAGAACATTCCATACTAGAACATTCTGTAGAGAAGATTGTGTTGTAAAACATCTTATTATGCAAAGTTGTTGAACATCCTTACAAA
Source organism: Glossina pallidipes (assembly GCA_000688715.1). Lineage (NCBI taxonomy): Eukaryota > Metazoa > Arthropoda > Insecta > Diptera > Glossinidae > Glossina > Glossina pallidipes. The sequence continues at coordinate 108,244 of KK500212.1, read as the reverse complement.
ATGGCAGATTTTCCTCGGTGAACCTGAATGCCTTACGAGGTGAGTTACATACATTTGTATGGAGGATGCGGCGTAAGTGGCGAAACCTTGTTTACTGGACAATTTTTAATACCACAATGTGAGTTATGTTGTACGCATTACCAATGAGCACCGATATCATAACAAAAACAAAAAATAAATGACAATTTCATTCACTAAATGATGATATGAAGGCATATTGCAGGGATTCTATTTCAATTGACTTCGACGGATCCAGAGATGTTTCCTTTTAATTTTATACAATCTTTGAAAAAAAGGATTTTTTTCGTTATAAGAAAGCGAACGCTTGATGAAGAGGGAAAGTCTATCTTGCAGAGATCTACTGAGTAGCAGTTCTCGAATTATTTGTATTTAAATATTTAGATGATCTCTATGTGAGGCTCTGTGAGTGATCTGGATTCTGAGCGGCAGATTTCAAATGTTATTCGAACTTTACGAACCTCCAGGCCCACTGGTATTTGCACATTTGCATGCCGCTTTCGAATCCAGAGCCTTTGTTAAAACTTTGTGATAGGTGTAAACTGTGAGTAGTCTACCTTCTCCTAAATCTTTACATTATTTAATTCTTAAGTCGCTGAAAGTTCGCGATCGAGCGCACTCGATTGCGATATTTATATGTATATATATTCCCATGTTGTTTTTATTTTACAGCAAATCGCGTAACTAATACATTCAAAATATTTTAATGAAATGATAAAATGTTTGGTTTCAAATCGACTTAAGGAGCATTTTGAGTGTTTCAAGTGAATATGGAACAGAATTTAACGAAATGACAGCTTTATTATCACCACAAGCAACACCCTATTCCTTCTTCAAGAGTATTACGCAGTGAAAAAAATAAGTTCACTTGAAACGAAAGAATTCCATTTCAATTAAGGTTCCAGCAAAGGCGATATTTAAGAGGCAAAAAAAAAAAACAATAATTTTGATGGAAAAGGTAAAATTGGTCAAAAGCATATTGGACGAGATATTTGCGAACTGGGCCATCTGAAATGTTTCATAAAACAACAATGAATGAAGGAAGGCCAAGCAACTTTAATAATATTGAGTTGGCACTAGTCTGTGAAAAAACGGGACCGATCACAACGCTCCTATATAACGATTTCATAGGGCTATCAGATTATGTATTATATGAAAGCCTATGTGTGGTCTTAAATGTCTATCCTATCCTACTTAAATACCGAAAATCGAAAGTGATTGAAAGACCAGAACCACATAAGCAAAAGACAACTGCTTTAAAAAAGCAACTAACGACCCAGTAGTTGAACTTACCCGATAAAATGATAGAATTAAAAAAAAAAAAGGTTCCTTAGCTCCTAGCTTAGCTAAAGTTGAATTAGAAAGGGGGGGATTAAAAATCTCGTAACCCCTCTACCCTCAGAAATTTACCAAGATTTTTGTAAATTTTTTATATAGAGTTCGCTAAACCCTTCTTCTTCCTTCTTCTATTCAGTAAATCAGCAACCGGAGATTCTTTGTTATGTGTGCCTAAACTAAACGCTTCAGTGATCAAATCGAAGTTTTTATCTCAAGATTTAAAACCACCAGCTAATGGGCGGCGGTCGATTTAAAAATCTTTCATTAATAAAAAATGTTTACGGTAAACTTTTTGAAGCAGTTTTATATCGAGTCAGTAATTTATGAAAATTCTGCAAATGCTTTATATATCAATAGTTTGAGTTCCCTTCTACCGATTTGCGGAGTTCATATAAATCCTCAATGTTGGATATTAAAAGAAAAGTTAATGATTTCTTTTTGGCCTCTGGTACGGTTGAATGTCAGCGTCAATTTCTCAATCATTTCACCGGCATTCTTAGATGCGTGACCCATGGCAGTCATACGGGAAGATTGCTCGGAACAAGCACCCTCTTTCATGGTATAAAATATGAGCGAAGCCAATGAGAACTCCACGTAACTTTTAATCACCTCGGAATCTAGTGAATCGTAAAGCACTAACTTATCGGATTTCTCAACAATTGGAGTACCATAGATGGGCAAAGAAGTGCACTGATAAGAGACTACAGATTTAGAGCGATTATAAACGATCTTTCCTTCGGTGTAGTCATAACCGCATTTTAGCACTTCATGGGCAATACGTGACGCGTCCAAAAAGATAGGAGGCAAAAGACCGACCTTATTAGCTACCATTAAAATATTTTTGCCATAGAGTCGTGCCAAAATGGAACGAGATTTGTCGCCCACACAGAAAACCTTAGTATTTGTCTCATCTTTACCCAGTTCGCCGCGTATGAAACGAGCCACACCAATATGCACACCACCGCATAAGCCACGGTCCGACGTTATTCCAATTAAAAGTTTTTTTGGTGCTTCTTTTTCATCAGCCTTAATTTCGGTCTTCTCAAAGAATTGCTGAGCTCCCACTCCATAAGGACGAGCAGCTTTCAATTCACGTTCAGCACGTAAATATCTGGCAGCTGCCACCGCTTTCATGAGCTGCGTAACTTTTTGCATGTTTTTAACTGATTTAAGACGAATGGAGATCGACTTTAATGTGGCCATACCTCGTTGTTGTTGGATTTGTAAAGTGGTTTCAACAGCCATTGGAACAAGAAAGGCTGTAACTCTTTGCATCATCTTGCTGCTGAATGGTTTATTTGTTCCGGGCAATTGGCAGTTTTTCACGAAACGAGTGAAGAGACCGATGACTCTGTGACCGATTTGATAAGTAATGCAGAAAATTGATGCACTTTTAACCTCTGCTCAGGGAACTAAAGCCCGCTAAAGATTCCTTGAGGGATACTTTCAAGTTCATACCTTTAGATAGGCATAGACGTTTTACGTGTTATCAGAAAGACCAGCTATCAACACACACACACATTGACACAATCAAGCGAAGAATAAAGAACGTCCAGTGCCCTTCTCGATAAATTCCAAAGGCTTAGTATCTGGAATAAATGACATGATGTCGTTCTTTTATTTCATTGACCCAAGCAGCTTCACAAGCAATTAAGAGAAAAATCATACCACAACTTCGTTTACCTTTCAATATGAATATGAGAAGTTTTTTGATGTGAACCACTCGCGGTATGGATGTAGTAAGTACATACGTTCGAGACATTGCGTTTCAGGGAAAGTCAAATTAAGTCGCAGGCTTATAAATGTACTAAACACCGATTGTGTACCGAAATGATCCCAAAAAATTAAGATATGTTATACCGGCTCCATCTTACGGCAGACGCACGATCGAAATATAATAGCGATTAGGATCATGTATGTAATTATATATTAATTAAAGGGAAATATGTATATGTTAAGGCAACAAAGCGTCGGGACATACACTATTATTATAAAAAATATTAAAGCAAAGTTTTACATTCGAACTCTCTAGGAGTTCAGTCAATTCTTTAAAATTCCTCACTGAGTTGAATAAACGAGATTTAGATGATGTAGAGACGTTGATAATTTGTAAGCTGCCTGATAATGTGTAATTGGAATACTTACTATGTTAGGGAAACTTAGTATTCCAACAATATTTTGTCCCATTTCAACATTTCGTTCTTTCTTTGTAACGTATGAGACCGTTTTATAAAACTATCGTAACAGCTTGACCGCCACGATACTTTTCAAGACTTCGGTGAAAAAAGCCAATTATTTGTCTTCTCCTACTTACACTGATTTGTTCACGAATGCAATCGTAACTGCACAAATGTGGCATGTAAATCTTGTAGTTGGCTTCCTAGAACATAACGCATACCACGAGTTTTCTCATAGAAACAGTGGATTTGCTCATGTCAGCCCATTCATCATTACAGCTGGAGATCGGCTTTAAAAGCAACAGACAAAAATATATATATATTAGATATTTAGAAAAGCCTTTCCAGCACACTTCAATTTCCATGGACATTGAACAACGTTTATTCTTGTATCTAATATCCGGCACCTAGCGTGACTAACTATGGCTGCTAATACGGTCGGAATCGGTCAATTCGCAACATTTTTCTGTCGTAGCACTTGTTTTGGTCACATCAACTTGAAATTTAATAGCAATACGAACTTAAACTCATTTTATTTTGTCATACGCACCTCTTTATTTTTATCGTTGTTAAGTAAACCGTATTTACATTTGCGTCCGAGTTTTAACTTTCTTTCGCGCTTTCTTTCTCCAAATACTTCTTAATAACCAATTTTGGCAAGAACCGAATAGTCATGTATGTCATAAATTGGAAAGTGATAGAAAGTTAACTTTTTCCTCTCGCCTTTCTTTAGTGCTGCCACTTTTCTTAACCGACATCACTTTACACAATGCTGCCATATCAGAATAGAACAATACAACGAATGATGTCTGATTATGTAAATAAATCCGTCTTTTTGGGAATCATTTCTTTATCGCTAATTAGATCCTGAACTAAACATAATGAGGCCGCACTTATATTTCCAGGCTTGGGAGAAATACTAACTTGTAAATTTTCATCGATTTGTATTATAATACAAAAATGTGATATTTGATTGATAAATTAATGTGATTTCTGCACGAGACCTGGGAATATAAGCGCAATTTCGAGTCTATGTGGGAATTAGTAGCAAACCATGCTGCTTCATAAGTAGACTAAGGCAGCACGACGTGTGCACCGATACAATGAGGTAAGAACCTGAGCTATTTCCTTCCACGTTCGTTTGGCAGGTAACTTGTCCCAATGGATTTTGTCTGTTTCATAAATGATTTTGCGCACAGTTGAAACGTCCACTTTTAATGAAATTTGCAAAAACTCCGTCAGCATTACAGCGGTCATACCCAATACCTTCTCATTCTTTTAAATTCTTGGCCTCGTTAATATTCTTTATCGCTGATCAGCAAACCAGCTCATTGACTTCCCCACTTACTTTTTATAAATCTGTTGTTTGAGTTTAGCCTGCAGAACATTTGCCCTAGCGCTTGATTGTGTCAGCTCGCATTTGTGCTTACAGCCTTAGAGTTTATGTTCAACTTTCGTCGTCCATTTTCGCCAATAATAGAACCGTACCCGTTTTTGGATCACGCGCACGTAGGTACATAAATTTAAAAACAGTTAATTGGTACATGGGCTCAAGGAAATCAGAACTTGTGATTATGACCCATGTACCCACGTATAGCGTAAGAAGAGAAGAAAAAAACCACAAGGATTAAATTTGTGCTAATCGCAAAGATCGCCCGGGTAATCATGTATGAAAAATCCAGCCTTCGCTTTTCTTCTCAGATGTTTGTCAAAAGCGCCCGAGTGAAAAGCTAGTTTTGACAGAGCTACGAGACCACCTTCCGGAATTATCGTACTCGTACTTTAAAGCATGCCTGCATCTTTAGATATAGCGATTTTGTCACCGACAGTTTTATGTGTCTGTATACTTTAGATATTTGACAATGTGTACAATTGCTGATGCAGACGTTAACTTGTGAGATGTGTTTGCATTTTTTTAAAAATCGTATTTCAAAAGTACATACGTTTGCGGACAGACACACCACACACGATTTTGAAATTTAAAGCTGGAATTTGAATCAATTTAAGATTATTATCCGGTTTTTGTAAACAAATCTGCAGATCCTTATCGCTTTCTTATTCGTCCTGCAGAATTTCTATAGTTAAGCCAGTTAACTCTACAACATTAATCTCGAGATAAGGTATCAGCCGCTACGTTTGTATTGCCATGTCTGCAATTGTCCCGTTTGTTTCGGACTTTGCTCTATTTGTGAGTCCAGGGCTTTTTTTTAAAGCTTTGTGATCGGTGTAAACTGTGTGTAGTCTACCTTCTCCTAAATGTTTACAATATTTAATACTTAAATAAGTCGCTGAGAGTTCACGATCAAGCGCGCTCTACTTAATATAGATTTAGAGAAGAAGAAACAACTTCTTCTACTACGTCGTTTAGTGTCTGCTGTAAAATTGCGCGAACCGCTACACATGAGGCATCCACTGTTAAGGAATGCTAGCTTCTCTATGGAAATGGTTTAATAATATCTTTGGTGCGAACTTTTCTTTCATGCTCTCGAATGCTTTAGTCGCGCTTTCGTTCTCAATTAAATTTTTCTGTTTATTAGACGCATGTAACAAATAGAAGGGCTTACGGTGGACTCAACTTCAGAATTATAATCTGAATTGATCTACGCCTGTCTGTGCGTCTGTCAATGTAAATTTGTGTTCAAGCTACAGGTCTTAATTTTTGAGATATTTTGATGAAATTTGGAAAGAAAGCCATACATGTGTTTAGTTGGATCGATACTGGGGTATGCCTCGGTTGTGTGGTCTCCCCCCTATAGGTGTTATGTACATTCAACTCAATCACTTCAAAAGCAATTCTGCTCCTCCTATATAAGTGCTTCTGCCCCCTTCCACAATTATCAAAAATATTTGGCATGAATTAGTCCGCCGTGTATGAAAACACTCAATCTGTTCCCTCAAAGATCTGATAAATAGACTACAAGGAGAATGGCATAAGATCCCTGCTTCCTACGGAAGAAAAATAATACAAAATATGCCAAAACGGTTAAATGAGCAAAAATTAAAATTAAGCAAAAAGGATAGCCCAGCATATCCTCATATCCTCCCTTGCATGAAAAAAACCCAATATTAATGACACTCTGTGTTCCGAGTTTTTAAAGTTCTTTAACTTGTTTATTTACTTGAATAACATTCCGGTTGCCATTTTATTATATTTTAATATGTATTCACTAGTAGGACAAAATATTAAAACAAACTTTTGTATGTGGACAGTGAACTAAACTGAATAAGCGTTTATTTTCAGTGAAGCGGAATACGCCTTATATCGCGGTGTATATATATACGCACATACAAAGGTGGACACAAAAATAAGTGTATGTTGTATTGTGTTGGTGTAGGGTATTCTTTTTCAATTTCCTCCTATTATATATTATGTTTATCATTTATGTGCAACATTTCCGTCTCCAAAAATGTTTTTAGAATCATGTCAAGTGTAAACAATCACTCAAAAGAGGTTCAGGTCAAAAGCCTCGCACAGCAAAATAGATATTTATTCAATTATTAAAATGAATTTAGAAATAGTTTGCTTTGGTTTGATCTTGACTCGCGGGGAGTACACATACACTTGCAAACATACAAATTTATTAAAAAAATCTATGGGCTTGTGTTGAATACATCCGTGCCTAGCGATTTTCGGTAAGCTAGCTAGGTTCTCTTACGGAACCTTAATGACGTGCTACTGGGTCACCATGCTTTTTCAGGCTTGCGCCCTCGCAGCGGTCCACTGCATCCCGATGGTAATTGATGTGTCACTTTCCTAGAGGGAAGCTACTACAGATTTCCTTTCCTTTCATTTCGATGTCGTTCCTCCTGTGCAATAATTTACTTAATATAGATCGTTAGTAGATAGACTGCTACTTATGTAAGCTTACAAAGTAGCACTACTCCCATAGTTTATTTATATTCCTAATTTAGCTGAATAAGAAGAAGAATTGTAGCGGACTTGAAATGAAATGAATAAATGAAAAATTAATAATCCCTTACTTTCCTGCAGATTAGGTAAATGAATTCTTCAGTACGAAGATAGCATGTCTTCTTCACCTTCCGCGGATTTTCATTTTCTATATATTCTTCTTATAACTTCAGCATTATAATGGAATGCAATTTAATGATAATCGGAAGATAAAATCCAAAGAGCGGAACGGTGCACATTATGTACATGTGAAAATCTACGAATGACCTACGCACTCTTCTATTTCTTGCCTGATCATCAGTCAGCACACTGTGCAACGTGGTTCCACTACATAACCTCGCAATTATGGATTGAACGTAAAAACAAAATAACGCGGCAAACCTGTTCTTACAACTTCATGAACATACAAAATAAATCATCTTATGTCCATCCAAAGGCCATGTATTGAACGTTTGGGTGGATACGATCCACAACAAATCCTTAAAACGTGATAAGAAACTCGGCCAAGTAAACAAAAAAATTGTGATAAACATTCGATGCTAGACATGCTTCAGCGAAGGGTTCTTCTGGATTCGAAATTTTCTCTTGCTTCACATCAAAAGCTAGTGATAGACAATGCTTTCGATCTGTTATTATCATTCCGTGTCCTTCGAGGATAACTCGAACTCTTATGTTCCTCGAGTATTTATGCTTCGTTATCACACAATTCAAATGAAAAGTTTGCTTGTCGCCCTAATCTCGATAATTACTATCCCAACTAAAGTGTTCACACTTACGTGCTCCTACAAATAAAACAGTATTTGAATGATTAGTAAAAGTTTATTGTCCATAAATGCAAACGAACTAACATTTCCTTAAATATTAATATTTTTAATTTTCTTTGAATGAGTGAAACCTTAAAGATACTGAGGAGAGTAAGGGAAGCATTTGTTCTTTACAATGCTTTCCTTCCACTATTCCATTAAAGTCGAAATCTTCGCTGAGAACTGCAGCTCCCCCTTCATTGTGTTCAATTTGTGTTGAATCGAATGTTGTCCACTCATTATTATGTATGTTAAAGCGTTCCACACTTGCAACTTGTGTATTAAATCCAATGTTATCGCCAAACACATAAATGTCTTTTGCGACTATCACGGCCGAGAAACCATACCTATTGGACAACATGTGGGGCATAGGTTCCCATTTATTCATCCGTATATCGAGCCGTTTGCAGTTTTCGTTTCTAATAGCAAACAATGTTCGATCATATGAGACGAGTTCATAATCATAAGGTCCTGGCATCTCATTTAATTTACACCATTTTCCATCTCTCGGGTCAAGGCGAAAAAGTGCATTATTGCCATGAGTTACTCGAGTCAGGCTGTATATACTGTTTTCTGCCACTGTTGCCCGATTGAAACCTGCGTTTGTTCCAGTGATGGATTGACACAAATGCCATTTATTTGTTGCACGATCATAGCTTTCGACTGTGGATATGTGCCATCCACCAACAACGTAAATTAGATCGTTGTACGTGCAAATGCCAAAATTCTCTCGACCATTATTCATTGGTGCTATGTAACTCCATCGCTTAGTGGCTGGATCATAACATTCAGCAGTTTTCAAAGCTCTGTTATTATATCCACCCACTGAATAAATAACACCGTTTAAGCACACGGCAGAATTATTGAATTTATCCTCATTCATATTTGAGATAGAAACCACTTTCTTTTTGGAAATATCATAGACTTTGCATTCTTTAATGGCCTCCTCAAAGTCCCGTGTGCCGCCGAGAAGAAACACATAAAAGCTTTCGTTGCGATGTTTTATTCCTGTTTGGCATTTTTCGCGTAGTTGAGTAACTTTTGTTAATTGATGGTTTGATTCTTTTAACTGATAAGTTAAGGCTTCCATTACGAATTTATAGCATTTTTGATCTTCTGTGAGCAGAGGTTCAGCAACAATGTGCTCTGTCAAGAATTCTGTGCTGACTAGAGGTAAACGTATCTGGCTCATAAACTCCGCGAGATGGACTCTTCTTCTCTCTAGATCGTGTTTGACCCAATTAATTGCGGCCTTATAAGCAATGTCTTCAAGTTTGACTACGTGTTGCACGTTCTTTATCAATTCCTTGATCTGAAAACAATGTTTTAAAAAGTCACGAGTCAGTCCGATGTGAAATTAGAGACAAAACAAATTCATGTTATGTTGTAAAAGTTCTATGTTATGTTTTATAAGATAATTGGTTGGGTTCTGATGTAAAAGTTTATTTACAGAATGCTAATTAAAGAGCAGAACACGGTTCAGGAATTCAAAAGTTCTTCTTCAATGTACCCCTTGAGCTGGAAATGTGTCGTCAAGTGCACAAGATTCTCATTTCGACTCCCACTTTGTGTTTCCCTGTACAACAGGTACATAATGCAGTTTATCACACATTTTTTATTACATTTTATAATAAATTTCTGGCCTCATAATGGGTATCTCATGAAATGATGTATGTCCCCATTTTCGAATCCTACATTGCATGCAAAAATGTTATTTAGGATTAAAGCTGTCTTCATGTTGGCCTTCACTGCAAAGTAGAACAAAGCGAAGCCCATAGTTGTAAGGGAATCTCCAAATACTCAGTAAGTTGCCATAATTGCAATCTTTTCTTCTGCGAACGTGCAATCGATTGTCAGTTGTCCAATTAAGCTAAGTAATAAACGAAAAAAGTCACTACTAGAAAACTAATTTCTTTACGTCAAAGAGCTCCAAGAGAGCTAGAGAGAAAGAAAAGAGAAAGTTTTGTGCAAGATTGCGATGAAATCCCTTGTTAAGGAAATTATTGCAACGCACAAGGGATCTAATTATTGCATAATTCACATCGTCTAAGAGGTGAACTCATGTAAACTGATGAACTCAACAAACGCCTGGAGTCCTCAACATTGGGGTAAAAATAGTATGAAACTCGAAGGACTATAAAACACGTTGAGATAGCGAAAGTGTGCTACCTTGATGGACATATCCTCCGTTCTTAATTGGAAGCAGTAAGTACCTCAACAACGCAAGAGAACTCAAGTGAAAAAGGCGCTTTCATCCCAAGCTGCATATACTTAATAAAAGATTGTTTGTATCAGAGAAAGGCTATGTTGGATGGACAGAATAACACACTGTGTCAACAATTTACTGTCCCACGCACAACTGCATACATTTCATATGTCGAAAGATTATTGGCTTAACGAGATCGAGAAGTAATCACAATACGATGGAAAAATTATCAGAGAACCGAAGAAAGTGTTCAGACTTCTTGAGTGCACTTTTGGATACAACTTGAATTAAAAGTTAGGGGCTGGACTAACATATGATCAAAAACACAATTCCACGGCAAATTTAAAAACGCACTTTCATAGTAAGCCGCTTGAAAGAGGGATCAAGTGAATCTAATCACAAGCGTGGGTACATAATCGGGAACACCTTTATGCCAAATTCTGTTCTTCCTATCCTGTCTCTCCACCCTTTCAATGCACAATGAAATCCTTTTGCACAAATATCTTAATCAAATCACTATTTCCGGGATTCAAATCTACGACACACATATACTAACGCTAACTTAAGAATCCTCTCTAATAATTCCGTTTTCCAAAAACTATTTTTAGTTT